>BQMF02000765.1:0-121533 GCA_027922465.2 Turritopsis dohrnii | reverse complement strand
AGCCTCATTTGAAAGGCTTTCTCCTGATTTTATTTATATATTAGTTTGATGTTAAGCTGCTACAGTTTCTTTTATATTTTATTCAGAGAATATTTTGAATTTTGAATTTCTTATCCTCAAGTGCTCGCAAAAGTAGACAAGCAAGGTCCAATAATGGTTATTCACAGTCTTCAGAACTTACATTCAGCTCTTATTTTTTAAAAGCTGAAAAACTTTTTATTTTTCTTCAAATTTCAAAAGTTTTTTTTTTGGAATTAGAGATCCCAAATTGCTCTTTAACCGATATCATAGGATTTTATCGTTTAAATTTACGTATTTTTCTGTTATATATAGTTCCAATTAAAACGATTAAAACAAAATCTTCCTTTAAGCAATAAATCAAAACTTTCTTTATGTCATGTCTAAGGAGTTTGACGAGGAATCATCGATCCTTAGCGACTCTTGATAACCTGAAATGATATGATACCTATTTATGAAAGTTGGATACTTTTTATAGACTAAGGAGGTCTGATGTTGAGTGAAATAAGATAAAACTTTCCACTTTATTTTCTTTGATTGTATACTAGCTTGAAATTAGAATGGTTGATCCAAAAGTGCTCTTCAGTGAAAATTCAAAAAATTTAGGTACTAGACTATAAGCAAATAGTATATTTCCCTTCTTAATGGTTGGGTATGTCTCAAAATAGACTGAAACAAAAAATCAGCATTTCTGGAATATTTATAAAAACAACATATATGCCATCCTATTTTGCGTCTTTATGGAACTTTTCATCTTAAAATGCTCATTTATTTTTAATTGAGGCCCAAAAAACTGTTTTTTACGAAAAAAAGCTGTCATGTTTTTGCCAAAAGTGTAAAAAACACCGACCTAAAAACTCCTCCTTGTTTACTTGTGATTCGTTTAATTCAGGCTGTTTTTGTTGCTCCTCACAGTGACAGTTTCTTCAGGATCAATTAAAGAGTCGTTTACATCCACATTCTCTGAACTAAACATCACTTGCCCACTTAATAACATTTTCGTTAATTTATTAATGTTAATAAAGTGTTCTTCGGCCATTTTGAAAATGAAAAATGTGACGATTCGAAGGAAAATCACTACAAGCGATAAAAGCGCTCGCATCGAGAAGTAGAGCTAAATTTATCGCTAACATTGACGAACTTAGCGATAAATATAAGCAGCACAAAAAGCGCTTTCAAGAATAATTAATTAATTATTCAAGAATAATTAATTTGTTGCTAATATATTCATCATAAATATTATTCATCTTTCCATCTTTTTTATACCTAAGTTTACTTGTGTGTGTCAACACAACCTTCAGACAATCTTTCACATAAACCTCACGAAAAGCCAAAGGAACAGGTGTTATTTTATTTAAACGAAAGTGAGTATTTCAAAAGAGAACTTTCGCAACTCGTCAAGCCGAAGTTAGAATGTTTTTATTTTTCCCTTCCTACATTCAAACTTCATCCTAATATTGAACCTAAAGACATTATCGATGCAGTGACAGAAGTCAATAATGATCACTAAAAACATTGTGATCAATTTAATTAAGGGTACATCTCCACCCAGTGCAAGTGAAATGTTTTTCGAAAGAATAATAATAAAGGTTTTGCTGTCGAAAAAACTTTTAATGTAATGTGTCTTTAATATTGTAAAAGTTTTCTCCCAAGAGCTTATAGAATGGCAATCGAACAATCTAGAAAAAAGAATTATCACAGATGGTTTCTACTTGTGGTTGCTTTCGAACTAACTTCTGTATCTTTAATCTCCAACTGAATATAGGAACCAGTCAATTAAGTTCAATTTAATACACAAGCAGGTACTACCTGTAAATATTTCAAAATAATACATTACCAAATCGAATAACACAATATTTTAAATTGGCTTTCAGATTTGTGCTGAAGGTGCCGGAATAACAAATAAAATAAAAAGGGTTTTGGAAACTTTTTATTTCTCGAGAAATATGTCCGCTCGTCTGTACAGTCATAACACAATGAATCAGAGTTTATCATGTCAAAACAAGCGAGTTTGTTTTGTATTTATTGCTATTTGGCGAAAAAGTAGTTCAATCACTGTTATTTGAGAACTTCATAAAACAACACATGGTATGTGAAATTATATAAACAAAAGGCTTGAACAAAACTTTTTGACGATAATAACGGTAATCTGTGCCCTTAGAGGATATTAACGATTTCACTTTCATCTCATTCGATATTCTGTCCATTTCACATAATTAATTGAACCAACATTATTATACTAATGATTTAGTGATAAATCAAATACTTATCGCTAAAATTTAGTGCTTTTTCGTAAAGAGCGATATTTCTAAGCGATAATAGTGATAATGATAAAACTACAAGCGCTAAATTTATCACTAATATTGTTACTACATTTGTAAATAAGAACAAATTAGCGCTAAAACCCAACCCATTGTTCTTTTAGCGCTATTATCGCTTGTAGTGATTTTCCCTCGAACCGTCATAAATATGTTTTTGTTCATCAGGATTTAGTTTGTTTACATTTTTCTTTCATTCTGATTGGTCAAATTTTGAAGCGACCAGCGAAAAGTAGAAATCAATTCTGCTTTTTGTCTCTCAACATTTTCCGCCGCTACATTTAATTATTGCGTAACATCTCTCTTCTGCGCATGTGGAGCAGCGGAAAAATTCACCCGCCGCGACATGAGAAGATATTTAGATAAACTAGTTTCAACTGTATAATGTAAAATTCAATCTTAATTTAAGCGTACAAGAAGCTTCAGAATCACAAGAAGAAGAACAAATTATCCATAGGCGACGGTATATTTTTGTAGCTTCGATTTTAGTTTATACATTCCTAGCTAAGCTATTAGTATATGAAGTATCTTTTGTTAGATTATTTCAAATAGAATATTAGATATATGAAAGGATCAACTCTTAACAACCTACAGCTTTATCTTTGTGATCTAGTTTAGTATTCCGTTTCTTGGTATGAAAACTTGTTTTTTATTATCATTTCTTAATATTTTTAGCTCGTTTATATACAACAAACCAGAAATACTAGAATATCTTTATTCAAAGCGAAAGGGACTAGCAAAAGCATTCTAACACGTCACAAACGAAACCCATGATTTGCTGATTGGTGGACAGCAAGAGCTCAATTTGGCATGGATACTTTCACGAAGATCTCTGTTAGCTTCGCACATTCCCAGTTGGACTGGATTCCATATAAAAGTTAGGAGTCGCATCCAGGTTTCTAAGAATTTTGTTGGTTGTCTTGATCCACCTGCTACAGAAATGTCAACGATGTAAGTACTATAGAAAAATTGGTTTTGTTCCTCTCCTCTCGAGTATGATTTGTGATGTAGAAATTACATTTTTTAATTAATTTAGTTGTCATATGATGGAACTTGCGATCAAAATCAAAAACCAATTGGAGGTAGAATCTATTGTTTGTGTTTACGATCAAGCCATCTATGCCAAAGCAAAAGAAATCCAAATGAAAGAACCTAAAAAGTGTGAGAAGCTGTTTCTGATGATGATACATTTCATATTCTTATGATGTTGCTTAGTGTTATCAGTACTCGCTTTAAAGACGCTGGGTTAAAGGACATTTACATCCAAAGTCAAATAATTGCAGAGGGTTCTATTGGTTCAGTTTTAAGAGGAAAACAATACAATCAAGGAATGCGTGCTCATAAAATATTTTGGGAAGCATTGTGGTGTTTAGTCCTGGAAAAGTTTGAATCAGAAACGTCATTTTAATGTCCTTGCCAATGCAAATTTAAACAAGATTCCTATCCCTGCTGGTTACACCACCTTCAATATACAGTTGCTTGTCACAAGTATACATGTAAAAACGAGACTGCCATAGATGATGAAGAAGATATGGATACTGATGATGATGAAGAGAGATATGGATACTGATGATAGTGACAGTGAAAGTGACAATGAGGACGAATTGTAAAAGTGCTTATAAAGGCTGACCTCCACTCAATGCGTGCAAGAAAACGCTGCGAACATATTTTGTTCGCAAGTAAGTAGACCAGTGGTCTACTACCAAGCAACAGCGTACGTGCGGAGAAAAAAAAGACGTAATCAAAACATTTAAAACCAATCAAATGCTGCTAAACATTTTAATGGTAGTATTGTAGTAGTATTATTTTCTTCTTTTCAGTTTGACAGTCATGTTTGCTATTATTATTTATCATCTAAGGATTATTTGCAGATATTCAATATCCACTCATGCTGGTGCATACACCCGCTTCGTTCGTACGCGCGTACAATATTTGTTGAGTGGAGGCTGGCCTTAAGAAGTATAAGGAATACTTACCAATGTAAGTCGTTATTTTTTATAGAAGGCTAATGGCTGAAATTTTCGATGGAAAAGTACTTATAAGAAATATTCTTATTTCTAAAGCGTAATTGAAGATAACATGTTTTGTTTGTTTTTTTTACTTTCTCATCAATATACTTCCGACGTACAATTTAGAACAGTAAGAAACAAATTCATTTGAAATTCAATACAGCGTCAAGTGTTTGAACTTATTACATTTTCTCCCTTGACAATAGGCCCGTGTTGAAAAGGATTCTCTTTTAAACTTTTACACAATCTATTTTCAAGAAAAACAAAATATAAGCAAAAGGCTTGGGTAATAGCAAGAGTTAGAGTATTGCTTAAGCAAGAGTTAGAGTATTGCTTAAGCTATGATAGAAGTCATGGTTTTCTCCCATTAATAGATTTAGGGAAAAAAGGGTTTTCCAGCTAGGGTGTGCAAATATGTTAAGTAGACACAAAAGTTATATCATTCACTTGAAGTCATGCCAGTAATTAAAAATTTTTATTCCCGAGGATATGTTTTTCTGTGATTGTCAGAAAGCAAATGGGTTTTCTTTTACTTTTTAAAAATAACAGACAGCACACAAATGAAGATAAAAATTGCAACAAAAAGTTAGATTTTTGCTACGAAAAATCCATTACGTGAATGTCGAAACAAGAGTGTGGTAGATATATCCAAGTATCTTATTATGATAATCCGTGTTGTGTGCTTAAAGAGTGCTGTGTTTTTTATGAAATTTACAGTCAAAATCTTCTTTATCAAGTTATTGGAATATTGTTGTTAAGGCCGTTGATATGGAATGAAAGTGCTTATATTTTTCAAAAAAAAAATACTTATAATTAACTTAAACTTTATAGAACTCACAGCGGAGGTCAAATACTGGGAGGTGTCCAGCGCGGGATAACTCACCCAAGAGAGGGGACAATACTAAAAAATCTCTTTAAGGTTTTTTTCTAACAATCAATTTGGTTGATTAGGCTTTCATACCGGCATAATATCAAATGTGTTGTCTCTTTATATATCAACAAAATAAAATGTAAATAACCTAAAAAATGCTTAGTCGTAAGGCTGACCTCCACTCAACAAATTTTGTACGCGCAGGCGGACGACAATTCAATACGCATGCGTGCAAGCACACGCTGTGAACACATTTCGTTCGCAAGTAAGTAGACCAGTGGTCTACTACCAAGCGACAGCGTACGTTCGCAGAAAATAAATGATGTAATCAAAACAATTAAAACCAATCAAATGCTGCTAACTGTAGTATTGTAGTAGTAGTATTTTCTTCTTTTCAGTTTGGCAGTCATGTTTGCTATTATTTTTCATAATCTAAGGATTATTTGCAGATATTCAATATCCACTCACGCTGGTGCATACACCGGCTTCGTTCGTCCGCGCGTACAATATTTGTTGAGTGGAGGCCGGCCTTTATGTACAAAATGTAAAATAGACTCTTTCCTTTCTATATATATCTAAAGTAACATAAGAGCTTTCATATACAGAAAAAGGCATAGCAAACTATGAGTATATATATATATTTATATGTATAACTTTCTTGTAGTAATAAAAACAAAATTATGGTTGAATCAAAAAAATAGACCAGCAGATGTCCATGTACCTAAGATTTTTGCATCAGGAAGCGCGCTTGACATGTTCAGAAATCAAACAACGTTATCCACATTTTGCATTGAGAAGTATTTATGGCCATGTGAAAAAACCCATTGGTGCTAAACAACACAGTTAAGGACTTTGAATAAAGGGCGGCCAAAGAAACTTACAGACCGTGATGAAAGATCAATTTTACGCTCATTGAAAGAACTACGCAGTGAAACTACTTCCTTTAAAGTGAAACGTGTGCGAGAACGTGCTGGTATTAGCACCAATGTATCCGATTCAACAATTGACGATGTTTACATAAGAATGGGTACCACTATCTCCAGCGACGAAAAAAAGGGCTTCTATCCAGCAACAACAAAAAGAAGAGACTGGATTTTTGTTTGCGGGCCAAAAAGTTTTCAACAAATTTTTGGAAAGAGGACATTTGCTTTTATTTTGATGGTGTGGGTTTTGCTCACAAAAGAAATCCCAATTCCGAGGCAAGGGCAGCATCAACCATGACATGACGCAAACCGAGTGAAGGCTTAGTACTTACAACAAAAGGGAAAAAAGAGGGAAGCGGCGGAGAGATGGCTAACTTCTTTGTTGGAATCAGTTATAAATGCGGTGTTACTTTGTGTGAACAGCATAAATGGAGAGTGACTGGTGAAAACTTTGCTAACTTTGTGCGGAACACTTTTCCTGACACCTTCGCAAAGTGTATATGTCCTGATTCAATGATGTTCCTTCAAAATGGTGATCCAAGACAAAATTCAAAGAAAGCATTTGAGGCGTTTGCTAGCATTGGTTGTACCATGTTTGATATCCCCCCTCGATCTCCTGACTTAAACCCCATAGAGAATATGTTTCATCTGGTGCGACGTAAACTTCGGGAAGATGCCATTAAATTCAACATTACCCATGAAACCTACAAGGACTTTTCAAGTTGTGTAAAGCGGACACTGGAAAACTTTTCAAGTAGAATTATTGACAAAACTATTGAAACTATGGGGAAAAGAATAAAGAAGATCATCGAAACAAAGGGAGCACGTACCAAGTAATTATTTTTTTGTTAATTTTGCTCATTTAGGTTGGTTAGCATTTTGATAACGCGTCACCAACATGTCACACTGAAAAGTTTTTAACTGTCTATGATTTACACAAAATTTTTGATGCGTCGCATGCGTCGCCAATTTTTTTACAAAAAATAACTACATTTCTCTTTATTAAAAAAATTGGCGACGCATGCGACGCATTGAAAATTCAAGTAATTTTAAGCTCACGTGGTGGTAACATGTTGGCGAAATGTTGGCGACACAAAACCAAAGTTGTCAGTTTCACCAGTCTTCCTCTGTTGAGTCCTCCTACAAGTCAATTATCTGTTAACAAAAGTCTTTAGAAAAAATAAGATAAAATATAAACACTGGAGGCCAAGCAACACTGTAAAAATCAAGCATCATGACCCAACACAACTAATTTGGAAAAACAAACTTGACAAGGGCTCATTTCCTTCACTTCATCTTTTTCCAACTGGTAGGAAAACTGAAAAACTCGCCATCTGGTATCCATCATCTCTGTTTCTCTCTCATCTCTCTGGTTGTACTTTCCCACAAATTCTATCCTTGATTTACTTGTTGCTAAGATAGGCAATTTATTATCACGATGAATAGTCATGTCAGTCGCAAATTGATTTTTCGGGCGGGGTAAATTTACAGTGCTCCCCTCTAGTAAAAGCAAAAGGTCAGCCCAAGCAATGCATTCTACATTCCATCGAAAATCATTTAAGTTAACACATTCACACTCATCCATTCCAACCCATGCGTATTTTTCAGTAGTAGGGTTTACAAAAGACTTGAAAATCAATTCAATTGGATTAATCAAAAATGACTTGCCACAATTTGTTGGCCCGGTTAAAAGAATGTTATTGTTTTTTTGCCGTCCCTTTTCTAAACAATTTCTCAAGGCATCTGCAAAAACATAAATGTTTATTGAATTCCACCGGAGCAATTCTCTTGCACTGATCAACCATAAATCACTTTCCGGACAAACACACTCGCTCTCTTTCCTTGATAGCTCAAAAATTATATCCACCCTAGATTTCTCCTTCCTTTCTAGAATCTGACAGTCTTTCTGAATCTCCCAGGTATTTTCAATCAAACTATTGATCTCTTTCTTGTTGTTCTTATTGGTGAGAAAATTAAAAAGATCGTCCTCTCCTGCCTCTTTTCTCTCAAATGCAACCTTGTTTAAAGTGGTTATACTTTTTATCTGGTGCTGTATCAAAAACTTGGATACCTCTGAATTCCTGAGGCGCTTCCTGCTGACTCTTGACTTTGAATTACCAGCTTCACTGGAGTATCTCTTAGATCCCCGACGCATTGCCTGTTTTGTTTTAGGGGAACTTGCTGCCTCCAGGTTGGGGTGGTTATCACTATGTAATACATTTGTTAGAGGCTTATTCTTTGTGACATAGCGATAACACGCTATGTAACCAAAATGTTTGGCTGAAAAATGCACAGAAATGTTGTAATGTTCATTTAGATATGCCCAAACAGGCTTCCACCTACGTGTTCCGCTTAATCTTATGCACATGTGATAGTGTGAGCCACCGTCCTGGTGGCTCTCTTTGCAACAAGCCCAGTCCTCTACCTTTGCCCTTGGGTTTCCATTGCGTAAGGCCTCCAGAACTGCCTCAGAAAAACTGTGTTTATTAGGAAAAAGTTCCAAATCTGCCTGGGAGTATGTTAATAAAAAGGTTCTCCTACAATCTCTATCTCCAAGTGTCTCATTTAAATCAATTTCAGGAACATTTATTTCCATTCTTGTTGTTAATAGTTCGAACCAACATGTTCTGGTGTTCCTAGTTCGGACATTATCTTGTCCATGGCTGGTAGTACTGCTTTGGCAGAGGTCAAGTGGACAATCTCAACTGCGGGATATCTTGAGTAGGTGTCTTGCACAACTAGAAGGTACTTATGTCCTCCATCGATGGGGCCAAAGAGGTCCGTGTTTACCTTCTGTCATGGTTGACCTGGTAGGGACGACAGTTTGAGCGGTTCTTTCTGTTTGGTATCTGTTGCGGCTTGGCATGGGTTGCAGTGTGCTAAAGCTTGCTCTACTAAGCCATCGATGCCGGGAAACCACATGGTGCTGCGTACCAACTGTTTTGTTTTAACGATACCTTGGTGCCCTTCGTGGGCCATTTTGATGAGGCGTAGACGTAGTTTTTCAGGTATCACAATCCGTTCTCCCCTTGAGTATCACACCTCAGTCATCTCTGGACAACTCCTGAAACACCGACTTGTACGGGCTGAGGTCTCGATTGTTGGCTGCGATGTAGCCTTGGTGTATAGATAATGCTAGTTGCTGCATTACGGGGTCATCTAGAATTCATTTAGAATGAATTGCGCAGTGAAAATCGAAGGCCACTTCCATAATGCATTTATTGCGGACAAATGCGTCAGAAGTTAGTACGCCATTTGAAGCTAAAACATAAAGATGAAGATCGGGTGAAGGAAGCTGTTAATTGTAGCAAGAAGGAGAGACGCAAATTATTTGGAAAGTTAAGGTGGGATGGAATCATAGCGTATAATAAAAAGCAGGCTGAGCAGCTGGAACCTGTATATCAGCTTGAGAAAGCTGGAAAAGCCCATAAACCTTTAACTCGTTGTAGCAATTGTAATATAACTGTGTTGAAAAGAAATTTCTCAGGACACAGAAAACACTGATCCACAACAACAAATAATCCAGTTTTATCACTTCCAACTGCATTACTGGAAATTCCATTTGAAGAAGATTTTTGTGATAGTTTTAAACAAAATATCTTAGCAAAGCTAAGAAATGATGAAATTGGTCAAGTTTGTAGAACAGATGAAACCATTTTAAGGATTGGATCAAAGTTTTATTGGAAATTAAAGAGGAAAAAAGACAAAGCTTCAGAGGCATTTAAATCAGTGAGAGGTGACATGCAGCGATTGGCTCATTGTTACAGTGTTTTCAAGAAACAAAATGGAGTCCACATTGTTCATGATAACTCTCTAGATATGTTTGACCGTTCAAATTTTCAGGCATTAGCCAATGCTATTGATCTTAACACTTCAAATGAAGATTCAAAAAAAAAGGGTTGAAGGAAAATTTATGTGTGGAAAATAATGACACTTTGAGAAAATATGCCGCAATTGTCAACCACATTCTAATGGCAATATCGACAAAGAAAGAGGAGTCACATGAAAATGACTACCATGCCTTTCATTTGTCTGCTGACATTCACACAATTTGATCAAAGTCTCAACCGTCACTTTATCAGATACGTAGAAATGACTCTAAATATACTTATAGACCGGAAACATAATTGATAAACCAACGCTGCACCAGATAATACCTTAACCATATAACCTTCGAATAGATAGAACAGCGAAAACGACAATGAAAATTGTCAGGAAACGGAAGAAAAGGTCACAAGAGTTTCTGTGAAAACTGCAACACCCAATCATCCTTGAAAGAGCTCACCGAACAAAAACGAAACATAGTAAAGACAACCCCAGAACACTCGTGTTGAAATTGTTGAAATATAAGGACAAGGAAATTTCAAAGGGACAGGAGTGCATGTCTTTGAAGATTTTTCAAGAGAAACTTCGAAAGAAAAAATGGATGAAGTCTTGGAATTGTGTAATAAAGGTAAATATGCTGTCCTTAAAATTCAACCCATTATGCTTGCTGACAATAGGAATTTGTTCTATTCTATCAGAGATATTTAAGAACTATTTATTATCATGATTAACGAATTAAAAAGTATTGAACAACAATTCAACTCCAATACACGGCTGTTTCCATAGCCTATAATTTCTAAACTCAGACTTTGCATGCAACCAAAACAAATTGTATTACCGTTTTCATTTTTGCTTTCCCCGCCTTGTGCTTTTTGAAAAGCCTGAAACCTGGCCTAAAAACAATATTACGTACAGATATAAGAGTTTCAGAAGTAATTTTTCCAAGTAGCTACTCATAGCAAACAAAATAATTTATTTTTGGCGTGAATTTTAATTTTAACAACCTCACTAAAGGTCGTAGTTGAGGACCTATCCCATATCAACCAGGTTTTGAAGCATTCTCCAAGTTTTAACAATGAAAAAGTGAATACAAACATTATAACCAAAAAATTACCTTAAATTTCACAATATTCTATATTACTGACATTTTATTGAAAGAAGTTACAGCAGATATTATTGAAAAGCATACAAGTGACTATTTTTAAAGAAAACTTTCGTAACGACAAAGATGGAATACATCCCAAATCTTTCTGCAACAACTGTTTTGCAAAGTTACTAAATGTTTTACAACGTGGATCCATACACACACAAAGCTCTGTTCACTGACAAGTACATACCAATGACACGTGCAAGGTATGCAGTCTTTTTAAGGGAAAGGCTAATGGAGGTTGTCCAAGTAAAAAAGGGAGAACAGGCAGGCCTGTCAATTTACCTGCCCCAGTGACATGGACACCCTCCATCATCAAGATACTACAACATTTATCACCCTATAAAATTCTTAAAGCGCTATTTCCATGACCACTTTTGATCGAAATATTTCGGCGAAGAAAAAAGTTGAGCATGCGCATTGAATATTTTCTGCTTGTGGTCGTGGAAATATCGCTTAACTTGACCCTGAAGGACATTTCCATCACACACAACAGTCATATAAAACCATACATATGTAGGATATGTGAGGACCTGGTGATCAAACCCTTACATGTTGTGGCTACATACATACATAGCATGCATATTGTGAAGTTTCTCTCACAAAAGGAGAGTAATTTCCCAACATGCAATAAAAGTGTTCTGCCAAAGGAAAAATCGATTCAGTCTGGTCAAGTTCTCCTGAACACACTGATAATGTAGAGAGTATTTTGTCACTCATACAAATCACATTTCAACATCGACCATTTGAAGAGGCATTATTGCAACAAACCATCAGTTTTGACCACAAGTGATATCCTCAACTTACGTTTTACAGCAGAAATTCTGCGTGAGGTTTTGAAATGTGTGACTCACATTGTTGGAATTCAGATGCAGAAATCAAAATTACCAAACAATAGCATACAGCTACCAACTTAGGACTCTAAGGTAAATATAATCATACTTGGGTCAAGAATTAAAAAAAAGTTTTTATGTGAATGAAAAAAACATATACATGCATGTTTTGTTGAAAAGAAAACCTTTAAACTAATAAAACTAATTCCTGTAGGGGGACACTACAGTCTTGTTGAGAAGCAACGCTCAAGCTTTATAAAAACATTGAAAGAACAGACAGTAATTCCAGTGAAACACGTTTTGGCAATGAAGTCGGCATTCAACATACCCTGGAATCAGCATTTCACAATGGCTCAATGCATTTCAAGTGCAAGTGTCATCAGAAAAACAAGTCAGAAAAACAGCAGCTGAAAGGATTATATGCAGAACTTGCACCTTGCACAAAAAGTAACAACAACAAAATAGAAGTCTTACTTGTTCCGTGGGCATACCTATATAATTTAGTTGGACATATGCCTAAAATGGATATACTAATTTGAAAAATGTGATCTGCTTGTTCGGCATGGTGTTTGATTACACACGATGAAATGCAATTCCCAGCATACATTTCAGTGTAATAGAGGAATACTTTCTTGATGTGCTACTCAATCAGGTTAGTATTACAACTAAGCTCTATAAGTTTCTTCAATTTTTAAGATGTTGTAGACCTTAGGAAGATACACTACATCTTAAACGTCTTAGCAACAATTTTTCCAAAGGAAGAATTAGGTTATCACTTAATTTCATGAGGCAACCCCAATGTTGTCACCACTTATTACATCCCTCAGGTATGTAGGATTTGTAGTTTATATGATAGTATGGATGATTACTACATGTCTCGTTTGCACGATTGTCTCTTACCGATTTTTAAACCTTGTAAGGATAATGAGCTGGAAGTTCAAATCCAAGAATTGGAAAATTCCATAACTAAACTAAATGAAAACTTACCAACTGGTGTTGGTCCCATGCACCTCATCCCTTGATGTTAGTCTGCAAATGATCAACATTCAAAGACAAGCATAACATGGGAAGAGCTTTATTGAATTATCAATAAACTTGTTCTTACAATTTTTGCGTTTACATTGGCCAATGTGAACATAAGGCCAAAGCTACATATAATAGAAGATCATCTTGTGCCATTTATCCGAAGTGGAATTTTGAATTTGGGGTCTACGGAGAACAAGGTGGAGAGAGCTTACATCATCAGCTTAAACAGATGAAAGCAAGGTTAAGTCATACAGAATTGTGTATGGTATTACTTGTATTAATCAAAACAAAGGAATAATTCATCTTGTTTTCCAGACACAACAGAGTGAAAGACCGAGTTAAACGGTTGGAATATACCATGAAACAACATTTATTGTTTTCATCTCCTGAAGCAAACATAATCAAGCCAAAAATAAAAAAAAGATAGTTGGAAGAATAATGATGTCAAATTTAGTTGCTATGATTGTTGTACAGTTAACATGTAACTTTTATGTTCATATTTCTTATGTTTATGTTTCTATAAAAAATTGTGTGAATGTTAAGTTACGTTTTATGAGGCAATACATTTTTGGTGGACACACTGTATAGTACATAAATCTGTCCAAAGACTATGATTAATTGCATGATAAACTGTTCTTCTTGTAAGAGTTACAAAGGTCAATTGTCAGACAAAAATAGAATTTGAGTCATTGGGAAGCCTTTTGCAAAAATCAAAACTTTATATGTATATTTAGAATATTTTTCAAATCATTTTGGCAGAATTCTTAAGAAAAACGAAGCTAGACTGAGTTTTACAATTCTTATAAAAATTACACATATTTCCTAATATGTACCAGTAACGCAGATACACCTTGATATGTTCATTATCTTGCTATTTCTTTCAACACACTACGTTTTCTTTTTAGATAAAAAGCTCAAAGTCGTATGACAAATACCTAAAAAAACAGAAAAAGTCCATAATAAAAAAGCAGCTGACAAGAGCACAAACATACACAATCAGATTTCCAACTGTGCAAATGCTCTACAACCAAACGCTTGGAAAAACTTTAAATTGCTATCGCTGGGATAGCCACAAACATAGAAGTAATCATGATCAAACTAGCTCAAGTAAACAATCTCACTGAACAAATTGTTCCAGCAACTGCAGATTTCTTGGAGATCAAATCTCAGCATATAACAGCTGCTCAGCAGGAATCCGCAGCACAATCTTTGTTTTCCCCTGTATTACAAGGAAAAAATGAAGACAATGATGAAGGAGATATGCTGCTTGAGATGACACAAAATTCACATGGTAGATTTGTGAACTTGGTAGAGTGCAGTCACCAGCCAATTCACCAACCAGCAGCTGGAAATACAAAAAAACACAATCAGAAACATTCACCTTGACAAAAATTTTATTTAATTCCAACACCATGTTGGAATGTTCTTTCAACCTCATCAAGGCAATTTTCCCTGAAGAAACTCCCCGGAGTTTCGAATTTCTTGAGGAAAAAAGGGTAAAATAAGCTGGAGCCAGCTAAAGTGGACTGGACTGTTTTACCAGAGAAAGTTGGGAAAATCACCTACCCAAACTAACACAGAGACTACGCCTTCACTCCAAATAATGAAGAAAAAGATACTACTATAAAATAAATGTAATAACAGTTCCACAAATGATTTGATTTCACCAATTTTTTTAATTCTTCATTATTTTGAACCTGTGCTTTTTATTTTGTTCACCTGTGTAAAAATTATGTGGATATTCGTTTTTCAGTAAACAGATTTGGTTAAAATCAAAGTAGATCTTGTACTGTCTTATCTTTATGAAATTCATGAGCCAAGCAAACGACAAATTAATGACTAGTTTCACAAATTCTACTGTTCCTCAGTGCTACCACTGTGATATGTTTTAAAAAATAAATCCAATGTAAACCATGCTTCCTTTGAACACCACCCTTTCTGGAAGGAATCAACGTAGTGCAGCAAAGAATTAAATTTCTGTCACATGACCTAACTCATCCGCTCTTCTTCTTATTTTTGTCCTGAATATTCCTAACGAAGTACAGGCTTACACGAGCAGGCTTCCTGGAAGAACTTCATGCTGTTGTGATAAATATATATTCTGATATTCTGATCTAATAAGTACAGTGTGCCACGGCAAAATTATGCAAAAAGATCTCACAAACTAAAAGACGAATTAAACAGCCACAGCACAAAGTGTTACATTTATTGACTGTTTTATGTTTCATTTATAGTGTGCGTTTTTTTCTGTCCTTTAGGGACCTATCGTTTATAGATATATCATTTATGTTGTCAAGCAATTATCTTACGAATGCCCTTGGGAATATTTTTCTATTTATTAAGAAGCACTGGCGAGAAGTTTTTCAACTCGTCAGTGCGAATTATGAGTCGTAAGAAGAAACTTATAACAGTGTTGTTCTAACAAGATTCTATAATTTACTGACATTTTTTCCAAGACGAAGTCTTTAGCTAGCGAAGCTAGCATATATGTTAATAATAATTCGCAAAGAGTTTTGATAAAGAGACAATTTGTTTTCTCGGAGATTTGTTTATTGGTTTTGGTAGTGTTTGGTGGTTTGGAACCCTTGGAAGAGTAGAGAAGGAATAGTGGTTTGTTGACTCAAGTGGTTTGCAAGATTCAAGTGGCTTGGAAGACTCAAGGAACGGTTGGTTGGTTGTTGTTTTGTTTGGACGGAAAAGTGATCTACAGTTTCGCGCTGCGTTTCCTGCTTTCGTTTCCTGTTTCCCATTCGGAACTGCTGCACAAAGTGTTTCCTGTTTCCGTTTCCTGTTTGAAAAAGACTATCGTAGAAAAGTGATCTACTGTTTCGTGCTGCGTTTCCTGTTTCCCGTTCGGAACTACCATACGTTAATCTCGCATTAAGACTAATGGTCTAAGTACACGAAGTGTTTCCTGTTTCCGTTTCCTGTTTGAAAAAGACTATCGCACGCTTGTTTCATCTCGTAGAAAAGTGATCTACTGTTTCGTGCTGCGTTTCCTGTTTCCCGTTCGGAACTACCGTACGTTAATCTCGTATTAAAGACTAATGGTCTAAGTACACGAAGTGTTTCCTGTTTCCGTTTCCTGTTTGGAAAAGACTATCGCACGCTTGTTTCATTCCGTAGAAAAGTGATCTACTGTTTCGCGCTGCGTTTCCTGTTTTCGTTTCCTGTTTCCCGTTCGGAACTACCGTACCTTAATCTCGCATTAAGACTAATGGTCTAAGTACACGAAGTGTTTCCTGTTTCCATTTCCTGTTTGGAAAAGACTATCGCACGCTTGTTTCATCTCGTAGAAAAGTAATCTACGGTATCGCGCTGTGTTTCCTGTATCATTGCTAGTTTCCTGTTTGGAATTACTGCGCGCTAAGTTTCGCCTCATAGACTAGTGTCGTGTCCGGTTCCGGTTTCCAGTCCCGGTTTTGAGTTTCCTACCAGTTCCGATTCCCAGTTTTTTCTGCCATTTCTGTTTCAGTATTTGCTTCCAGTTCTTCTTTCCGTTCCTGTTTCCACTTCCTATTTCCAGCTAACCGTACTTGCTTGCTGTTAATTACACATTAGGATCAGGTGCCGTTATCGGTTGCCGCTACCGGTTGCCGTTACCATGTCGTGGTCCTGTGACCGTAACCTCAGCCAAATTTACAGCTAATTTACGTTAATATTGGTCACTTCTACGATCATAGCTCCAGTTTGAATTTGTCATGGATCTGACGAAATTGCCTGCCGCTCAGTTGAAGCGAAAACGAGGTGGAAAGAAATGGAGCATTACAAAGTCTATTCAAGAGATCGAAGGCCTTATTGCTGAAAGAGGTAGCCGTACAAAGATAAAGTTCCTTCGAGACGCCCTTAATGAGTTGCTTCAGGTGGCTATCGAACTACATGAAAACTTGATGCTAGTATTGGATGAAAATGACCCAAACTTCAACGATCAGTGGATTGAAGAACTCGGAATGAGAGTTAAGTCATGCCAAGCTAACGTAGATAATTATCTGGTTGAAAGAGAGGAGGATCCTCCATCATCAACGTCCTCATCAAAGGCTGAGGAAATCGAGAAATGGAGACAACAGTGCGACAAGATTGCAACCGAATCCGAAGTTAGTGCCCATGCCGATTCGTTGTCCGAAGAACATGGTGACCTTGGTGCCACTCAAGACGATGCCAGGTATGATGACATCACAGATGCCTTTGAGGCAAGGCAACCAGGTTTGTCTGTCACTCAAGTTAAACATGAACCCTTAGCTGCAAGACGCGAAACCACTCAACCTCTGCGATATCAATTGCCTGGTATTTGCATCGAAAATGAAGATGTCAAGAAGGAAGAGAAGCACCTAGTCAAATGCCCTCATACAACGAAATCTTATTCCCAGATCAGACCACAAATAGAAGTAGAAAACTCCTATCTTGGTCGCCTTGTCGAGCGAGAGGTGGCAAAGAGAATTAAGTGGAAACCATCCGACGACGAGAGGCCGATTTTTAATCATGAAACTCCGTATAAGAATCTATCTCATAAAGCTGTTGATGATTGGATCGATGATTTGACTCCTGAATATATGAAGACAAGAAGTCAAGCTCTTAGCCAAGCGGATATCCAGATGCAGTTACTCGTACAACAAAGGCTACCAAGGCAGACCTTGATCACGTTCAACGGAGATGCAAGCACTTGGGTTGACTTCATAGCAAAATTCTTCGATCTTGTCCACAGACAGCCTTTCTTGGACGCGTTTCAGAAGCGTACGTATTTGGTTCAGCACTTGAAGGGAGAAGCCTTACGTTCTGCACCCAACTTCACCTTTTTTGTGATGCATCAGAGGACGCTTTCGCTGCCGTGGCGTACCTGAGAGCAAAATATGGTTCAGAAGTCTGCACGCATCTGGTAATGGCGAAAGCACGAGTAGCACCCATCAAGAAATTGACGTTACCTCGTTTGGAGCTCCAGGGAGCAGTCATGTCTGTACGTCTGGAAGACACGATAGTGAAAGAATTGGACCACGAGTTTGAAAGCACCTACTTCTGGACTGATTCAATGCTGAACTTGCAGTATATTAACAATGAACATCGAAGGTTTAAGATTTTCGTGGGTAATCGAGTGGCAGAAATCAGAGAACACTCAAAGCCAACACAGTGGAGATTCATACCTGGAAAGATGAACCCAGCTGATCTTGCTACGAGACCTGCTGCTCTTGAGGCTCTTGACTTTTCAACGTGGCTTGCAGGGCCATCTTTCTTGCAATTAGAAGAATCAGAGTGGCCAACAGCTGTCGTTACGCCAATCCCATCAGACGAAGTAGAGCTCCGAAAGGAACTCGTTGGACTCACTCAAATGAAAGAAACGAAACCTTTGATTGAATATAGCAGGTTTTCGTCATGGACACGACTCTGTCGCGTGGTGGCTTGGCTGCTTTTATGGGTCAACAGTTGCTCGAAGAAACAAGTCCCCAAAGTTACCAGAAGACGTCACCTTACTCTGGAGGAGGAAAGAGACGGACGACGTCGATTGATCAAAATTGTTCAGATCGAATTATTTACAGAAGAATTGGATCAGCTGAAACGAAAAGGAAATGTGCAGAAGGGTCCTTTACAACGATTGGATCCCTTTTTGGACGAGGATGGCATCATGAGAGTTGGGGGGAGATTGCGTCTCAGCGAGTTTCCCTACGCTGCCAAGCATCAGACGATACTCTCAGCAAAACACAAAGTCACACGTTTGTTGGGACAATACTTACACGAATTTCACAGGCATGTGGGTGCAGAACATCTTCTGTCTTTAATGAGGCAGGAATACTGGATTGTTGGTGGCAGAGTCATGGTGAAACTGATCACACGAGCTTGCATCCGATGTCAAAAGACGAAACCAAAACCAGCAGTCATCAAGATGGCTGACCTACCCGAAGACCGAGTCAGTATGTCTTCTCCCCCGTTTTTCTATACGGGAGTGGACTATTTTGGACCAATCATAGTGAAGGTGCTCAGGAGTCAGACTTGTCTCAACACGAGAGCCATCCACTTGGAGGTTGCTCCATCCCTTGGGACGGACGATTTCCTTAACACGCTGGAACGCTTCATCTGCCGAAGAGGATGCCCTGATACGATACGTTCCGACTGTGGGACGAACTTCAAAGGGGCGTCAAATGAATTACGAAACGAACTCAAGAAGATGGATCACATGAAGATCGAAGAATCCACGAGGAGGAAGGAGATCAAATGGAAGTTCAATCCACCTGAAGCCCCGCATATGGGTGGAGTATGGGAGAGGATGGTTCAATCAGTGAAGAAGTCGCTCAACATCATCCTGAGGACAGACGGTGTGGTCTTACACGACTACACTCTGATGACTGTCCTGACAGAAGTTGAAGCATTGGTCAATAGTAGACCACTGACACGAGTCAGTGATGACGTCAAAGATTTGGAGGCACTCACGCCTAACCATTTCCTTATTGGGAGGCCGTCAGTCAATTTGTCACCCTGTGTGACGTATAACACGGGTGTGATGCCAAAACAACGTTGGCGACAAGTTCAAGCAGTTGCGAATCAATTCTGGGGTCGTTGGCGAAAGGAATACGTTCCAACACTCACAACGAGGACCAAGTGGTTGTCTGGTGCAAGAAACGTCCAGGTCGGGGACCTGGTGATGGTGGCCGACGGTTCTGACGTTCGTGGATGATGGTCTCTTGGACGAATAACGAGTACGTTCCCTGGTCGTAGTGGCATGATTCGGAAAGTCGAAGTACAAACGGCAACGGGACGTTACGTGCGACCTATGGTCAAGATATCCCCACTTGAGCTGGATTGAGACGAAATCTCAAGGATGGGGGTGTTACATTTATTGACTGTTTTATGTTTCATTTATAGTGTGCGTTTTTTTCTGTCCTTTAGGGACCTATCGTTTATAGATATATCATTTATGTTGTCAAGCAATTATCTTACGAATGCCCTTGGGAATATTTTTCTATTTATTAAGAAGCACTGGCGAGAAGTTTTTCAACTCGTCAGTGCGAATTATGAGTCGTAAGAAGAAACTTATAACAGTGTTGTTCTAACAAGATTCTATAATTTACTGACATTTTTTCCAAGACGAAGTCTTTAGCTAGCGAAGCTAGCATATATGTTAATACACGGTAAAATACAAATAAATAAATAAACACTTGAAATGTTCTGTAAGATGCTACAGACACATGGGTAAACACTCTGTGTATGCAAACTCCAATTCCGACGCTTGAGGAAAACAAGTTCAACCATAAACAGAATGTTCTGCTGTTACTGTGGCAGGTTTCTGACAGGCAGTAAATAATGCTATATTTTGCTACCACTGTGGTGGAGGTTAGTTGATTGTTAAAATCTGAAAGTTGAAGAGTGTTTCAAATACAAAATCAATGTTCTAACTTTATCCTTCTGTTCTTGGTAAAGTTATGAGTTGCTTACCACCATTTAGGCTAATATATGTTCTTTGGAGATTGATATCCCCTTGTCTGTCTTTAAAGCCTTACACATGTCATTGTGGATTCTATATATTAATAGCCGATTTTCTGTTTGTTTGTTAGTTTGTTTGTTTGTTTGTAAGTCACGCAAAATGGTAGATTAAGTTGTGAGCTAAATTATTTCTTTTTTTGTGTGAGACGTGAGTTCGAAGCAAATACATTGCAACCCCAATCGAACGTGACTTTTTTTGGCTGATGAACTAATAGGAATAAGGTTTTGTTTTTATCATTATTGTTAGTTTTAAATTCCACGTTGACTTGGCTTTAAAACAGTACATCAACTAAATACAAAGAAACTAACTGATTAAATAAACATTTTGGACAAAAAGCAGCAGTGGCAGAACGTGGCAGCATATGTTCGGTTTGCCACTGACTCTTGCCTGACTGTCTGAGACGGGTGAACTTTTTTTTGAGCAATCAAAATGTTTAAAAACCGATAGGTAAAAAATCAAAAATCTACTCCAGATTTGATTTGTGACCTGCCGGTTGATCATACCTTTGCCTGTGATGCGGAGAGGTGTGCAGTGGAGATCTCTTCTTGGCTTCAGGTTGGTATTGATGAATTTGTTCCTTCTCAGGTTAAACCTCACTCTACACCCTGATTCTCTCCTCCCATTTCTGCTGCAATTGCCCATCGTAATCATTTTTTCCATCGTTATCAACATTCTAGTAGTGAAGACAACGAGCGTCTTTTCACCAGAGCTCGCAATGACTGTAAAAAAGTCATCAAGGAGGCTTAAAGCACCTATCGAAATCTGGTCCATGATCGACTTACATCTGAATCTATTGGGTCTTGTGACTCCTGGCGTATTTATCAGAGCTTTTCTAATAAGGGTTAGTCTTTGATTCCACCACTCTTCAACAGTCCTGAGGTGTTGACATCTGCTGTTAGTAAGGCTGCTGTTAGTAACAGTTCAGCAGGAACTCCACCCTTGATGACACTGGTCATGTTTTGCTCGATATTGACCTCAGAACTGACGTGGTTTTGCCTTCTCTGAACATAACTCCCAAGATGCACTATTGCTCTGGACATCTCCAAGGCATTCGTCAAGGTTTGGCATCGTGGCCTTCTTCACAAGTTGAAGCCTTTTGGCATTTCTGGTTCACTCTTGAATCGTATTAAGTCTTTTCTCAGTGGCAGGAGTATTAAGGTGGTTCTTGATGGTCATTCGTCTTCTTCTTACTCTATTAATTCAGGGGTGCCTCAAGGTTCTGTCCTTGGTCCAACCCTCTTTCTCATTTTCATCAACGACCTTCCCGATAGTATTCTCTGTAAACTTGCTATCTACACTGACGACACTACTCTTTACTCGTCTCTTGAAAGGACTTAGGACTTGCTTGATAAGGTCAAAATGGCTGCTGAGTTGGAGGACAATCTCAGGACGGTAGTTGAATGGGGTCAGAAATGGTTAGTCTCCTTCAATGCTTCGAAAACTGCGCTTCTCTCTATTAATCGTTTCAGGGACCCTGTAATTCCTTCTGTTCTTATGAATGGAAGTGAGCTTGCAGAGTCATCTCAGGTTCGTCTTTTAGGTTTAACCTTCACAAAGAATTTCACATGGAATTCTTACATCGAGTCCATTGCCAAATCTGCTGCTATGAGGGTTGGCTCACTTTTCGGGTCCGTCACTTACTTTCGGCTAAATTTATCATTTACATGTTTAAGGCCACTATTCGCCCTTGTCTTGAGTACTGCTGCCACCTTTGGGCTGGAGCCTCTGCTCATTGTCTTCATCTTCTTGATCGTATTCAGAATCCCTTAGTTAACTTAGTTGGCCCTGATCTTTGTGCTAATCTTCACACCCTCTCACATCGGAGAAACGTTGCTTCTCTGTCTCTTTTCTATAAATACTTTCATGGGCATTGTTCGGATGACTTGCATCAACTGACTCCTTCTCCTAAGACTTTTTCTCGGAACACTCACCTCTCTTCGAATTCTCATCCTTTGACTGTTCAGGTCCCAACTTGCCATAAGAACTTTTATTCACCTAGCTGTTTCCCTCGGACTGTTCGCCTCTGGAATTCTTTCCTTCATAGTTGTTTTCCTGCTGATCTACAATCTTTTAAATCCATGGTTAACCGCCACCTTGCTCTGTCTTTATAACTCTTCTTCCTTTTCTCATCCCTCTCATCTGTCTTTATAACTCTTCTTCCTTTTCTCATCTTGTAGGTTTCTGCCTAGTAGTGGCTTTGGCCTTGCAGGGAGCAACTCATTTAAAAAAAGGCAAGGTAACAGAGAGTTTGACTCTTCTGCTCAGCTGTCTTGTTTTGTGCTCACTTCAATATCTAATTTCAAACGGGAGTCAATATTTAATTCAATAAGAAACATTAAACCACGCTGTAGCACTGTCAAACCCCACGACAATAGTTTATTCATAATGTATATTCAGTGTTAGGTTCAGTGAGAGAAGAGAAAATTCAATTTTGTAACAATCGTGTAATAATCGTATCATCAACCCTAACACCTCGCCAACTTGTACGTTTCGATTTTCGTCACGCCATTTATGTCGAACGGTCAGGGTTGGCAGGTATTCGCGTCTCCAGCCTGTCCAGAAATGGTTCAATACCATTTGTATGTGTTTCCATCGTCTTTGTGATGACGGTACGGAGTCTTCATCGTTCTGTGACACTGATGAATCCGAGTTGTGAAAGCCTTTGAGAAAATGATTTGGAGTCAGTGCTTCGAGGTCAGTTGCGTCGTCGCTGACTTGTGTGAGGGGACGGCCATTGACGATGTTTTCTACCTCATTAATGAAGGTAAGCAATTGGAAGTCGGTCAACACCAAGTTTTTCAGCAAACTCCTCATCGTGGTCTTGACGGTTCTTACAAGGCGCTCCCAAGCTCTGCCCATGTGGGGTGCTGCGGGCGGGTTATATTTCCATTCAATTTCCTTGCCCGAACAATACTCGCCAATTTTCTTCTAATTTAGTAGCTTGAATTCCTCCCTCAGTTCCTTCGATGCTCCTTGAAGTTTGTGCCGCAGTCAGAGATTAGAAGTTTTGGCTTTTGTCTACGGCTGATAAATCTTTGTAGGGCGTTAATGAAGTCATCAGTTTCCAAACTCTCTACTGCTTCTAAATGGACGCATCTGACGGTCATGCAAGTAAACAGAGAGATCCATCGTTTCAACCTCTTTCTGCCTTGTTTTATGTAAAGTGGTCCAAAGAAGTCAACTCCAGTATGTGTGAAGGGTGGTTTGTTGAAGTCGATCCTGTGTTTTGGTAGGTCCACCATAATTGGAACTTGTGGCTTTGACTTCAGTTTCAAGCATTCAACACAGCTTCTGATGATTCGTTTTGTTGCTGCTCATCCCTGAAGGATCCAATATGTCTGTGTAATTTGTGAAAGCACATGATTGGTCCCGGCATGTCCACCTCCTTTGTGGAATTTTCTGATAAGCAAGTTTGAAATGTGACTATTTGGTAAAATGATTTGATGTTTTGCATCGAACAGTATTTCAGCGTTCTTTAATCTCCCACCTATTCTAACAATGCCGGCAATATCCAGAAATGGTTTGAATGGAGCCAGCTTGCTCTTTTTCGGGATCGATTGACCATTTTTCAGCAGCTTTACATCTTCTGCAAAGTTATACTGTGCATTTTGGCTGATGATATTTCTGGTATCTTCTATCTCTTCAGGTCGTAAATGTGGCGTTTGGTGTTTCGGTTTTGCCCTGCAATTCCGAAGAAAACGTTTGATCCACGCAAAGATTCTGACGATCCTATCGAATGGCGAGAAACAGTCGTAGTCAAGCACATCTTCTCATTTGCTGACAGCGGAAACGAGAACCATCTTGGGCTTGATCTCCTTTTTTGTTGGATCAAGATTGCTTAACTTCTCTGATGGCCAATGAGTTTCATCCTTCATTAGAAATGCTGGACCATGCTTCCATGACCGTTTGACGCCTTCCGACTCGAGCTCCTGTACCTTCGAGACTCCTCTTGTGATTATATCAGCGGGATTTTCATCTCCCGGTACGTGGTGCCATTGTTGTGGACTGGTTACTTCTCTAATTTCAGAAACTCCGTTTGCCACAAAGGTTTTGAATCTCGATGTTTCGTTTTTGATGTACTGGAGAGTTAGTGTTGAGTCACTCCAGAAGTGGCTGTCCTCAATTGGAAGATCGATTTCCTTGATTACAAATCGGTACAGCCTAACTGCTAACGTTGCAGCATTTAATTCCAATCTCGGTAACGTCTGGCGCTTTGTTGGTGCTACCCTGGACTTCAACATCACAAGGTTAACTGATGCTGGTTCGGTACAAACTTTCAGATATGCCACCGCGCCATACGCTTTCTCTAATGCATCCCCAAAGATATGTAATTGTAATTTGTAGGTCAATCTTGGCAACAAGCATCTTTTGATGTGGAAGGTGTGAAGAGTTTCAAGCCCGGATTGCGACTCTTTCCATTTTGCTAGGATTTCGCTTGTAACTTCGTCATCCCCGTTAGTATTTTCACGCCAAACTTCCTGCATAATCATCTTTGCTTTGCAGATGTACGGAGATATTAACCCTAGTGGGTCAAAAATGGAGCTGATAACGCTTAGGATGCTTCTTTTGGTGTTGGTTGTTTCATGTTTGCTCGGAACAAAGGTAAATGTGTCGGATGCCATCTCCCATATCACACCAAGCGCCCTCACTGTTTCATTGGTTTCAACTTGGATGCTTTTTGCTGGTGATTTTAACTCTTCGGGTAAGTCTTCCAGCACTTCTTAGACATTACTTACAAATTTCGTCAAGCGGAAACCACCTTTCAACTTTTGCACCAGCTGCTGGATAAGTCGTTTGGCAATCTCCACGTTGATGCAAGACTTCAAGTCGTCGTCGACGTAAAAGGCTTTCGATATGGTTTCCAACGTCAGAGGATCGAACCTGTCTGAGTCATTCCTTCCAGCTTCTTTTAAGGCGAAATTTGCACATGTTGGTGAGTCCGTCGCACCGAACATGTGTACCTTCATTTGGTATGTTTCTGGGGGATCATCTGAATTTATGTCTTCTTTCCACAGGAATCTCAATGAATCCATGTCTTGTTCTGTAACTTGAACTTGATGGAACATTTCTTCAATATCTGCGGAGAATGCGATCGGATGCAAACGGAACTTCATTAAAACACCAGTCAGATTGTTAAGAAGGTCTGGACCACTCAGCAAGGAGTTGTTGAGACTGCAACCTTGGTGTTTTGATTTCGCATCAAATACGACCCTTATCTTCCCTGGTTTATTTGAGTTGAATACTGGATGGTGTGGCAGGTACCATGTCTTTTCTGTGGTTCTGTTGACTTCATCAGGAGTCATTTTCCTTGCGTAGCCCTTTCTGAGATACTTGTCCATCGTATCTTGGTACATTTTATGCAGTGAGGGGTCTTTCTTTAGCCTCTGAAGCAAGTAATTGAACCTCTTTTTGGCTACTTCACGGTTGTCAGGAAGTGTTACGTCCTCTTTCCACAACATCAGAACTACGTACTTCCCAGCAACAAATTCTGTTTCTGATTCCAGTTTCTGGAGGCACCTTTGTCTTGTATGGAAGGTGCTGGTTCACTGTCATTTACGTTGCTGATGGAATCTTGTTCCCAGATTCTTCGCACTGCATCGTGAAGGTCAGTTTCGTCTTGGATGTGCAGGTTGTTGATTGAAGTCTGGTTTGAATTCCCATACGGTCCGAATAGTGTCCAACCGAAAAGCGTCTTTATAGCGGTTAGTTGGGATCCTTCTCCCAGTTTCACTTCTAGTTGCTTGTGCACCGAGGGGATGTTGGCCCCAATTAGGATACCAATCTGATCACTTCTCACATTGTGTAGATCAATCCCTTCTAGGTGCTTGAATCGAGTAGTAACATCTTCGGGATACATTTGAGCTGGCAAGTGAGTTTTTGGTACAATGTAGCATTTGTCGATCCTAACACTTTTGTTGTTTACGGTTGATCGGGCATTTAGCTTCGCTTCTTGTACTTTCAGCTTCTCACCAACATCTTTGATTGTGCTGATCGAGATTGTTGTTTCAGTCTTTCGTAACTTTAGCTTCTTAGCCACGTCCTGTCTTAGTATGGTGCTTTCACTTCCGGAGTCCAGCAGGGCATATGTGGTGACCGAAGATGAGTCCTGTCCAATCAACGTGACAGGGAAGACTGAAAGGTATACTGCTCCTTTAGGCGAACTTGAAATTTTCGTCTCACCGTTAAATGTCGAGTCAGTCTCCGGTGCGTCTTCCTTCTTGTTGTTGCTTCCAGTGAAGTACTTGTGTAGTGAGGTGTGGTGCCTTTCTGTGCATCCAGATTCGAAACAGCTATTCTTCGTTGGACATTTATCAGTGTAGTGATCCTTCGTCAAACAATTGTAACAGACTTTCAATTCCCTTGCGGTTTTGAAGCGAGCATCTGAGTCCAAGTCGATGTACTTTGTACATTTATGTAGCCGATGGGTTTCTCGACAAAGGTAACAAGTAGTAGTTTTCTTCTTGGTTTTGTCTTGAAGAACACCAGTCCATTTGCTATTCCCAGGATCTGAATCACCTGAGCGGGTGTTCCAGTTTTCTCTCTGGTTTCGATCGTTTCTTTGGCTTTGACTGGAGTCTTTATTCAGGCAGGTAGGATTCTTTAGACGCCAAAACTCATTCCTGGAGCCAGGACTCAAGGCGAGCGAGATTCGGTTCTTGTTGTCTGCCGATCAGCAAGCAGTAATCAGCCCACTTCGAGTAGAGATAAGGTGGCAATCGTCTGCATGCCTGACGCAGGACGTCGGTGCTATAGAGGTCCGAGACGTAATCAAGTTTTTGAAGCGTCACCAGACAGTCACTGATTGTGTAGTAGAATTCTGTTAGTCCAGCCGGATCTCGGTTGGTTATTGGCTTCCCAAGAGTCACCCTTTTAATGACGGCGTGTGCTATTCTTGATCGTTGCCCAAACATATATTTGATTCTTCTGAGAGCTTGCACATAGCCCTCATAATCGTTTCTGTATCCTTGTATGGATCTTTTGACTTCGCCTTTGACATGTTGATGAAGATAGACACATTGTTGAGTGGAAGATAAATAATCTTGGTTGTGGACGAGATCTCTGAAACTTGTGATGAAGTCCACATAGTGCGTTGGAGAGCCGTCAAACCAAGGTAGCCATATCCTTGGTAATCCTTGCTGAACAAACCACGTCGCTAGTGAATCTTCTATTTTGTTGTCAGGTGTTGCAGGTGGTGGTCTTTTTGGGTCAAGACGGTCAATCCACGCATCCACTTGATTGTTTGGGGTGACTGCAAATAATTCAGCTGAAATGGTGCAGGGTCCACTCTACGATTTTTAGGTATAGCTCCTCCTCTGCTTTGCGTTGTCATTGTTGGTTTGCTGAGTGGCGGTGCGAATGTTCTGCCATACGCGGTTGAGGCTCCCAAATTCATGCTTGTCTCTGGGAATGGCATTGTTGTGTACACCAATCCAGTCGTCGCGAATGTATCGAAGGAGGTGGATGGACCAAAAGATGTTGCTGGTGGGATCATCGGAATCGCGTCACTTGCAGTCATCTTTGCGAATTCACTCGTCAACTCTAAATCAGCTTGTTGATATTGTGGAGTTGACCTTTGTCTGAATTGCTCCATCAGCCATGCTTTACCATCATCTGAAGGTGCGTCTTCTTTCCTCAGTTCGAAATACTCTTCGATTTTGGATTTACAATTGTCGACAGAGAGATTGACTTCTTCCATCCATTCCTCTGTGTCCT
Source organism: Turritopsis dohrnii (assembly GCA_027922465.2). Taxonomy (NCBI): domain Eukaryota; kingdom Metazoa; phylum Cnidaria; class Hydrozoa; order Anthoathecata; family Oceaniidae; genus Turritopsis; species Turritopsis dohrnii. Next base: position 93,382 of record BQMF02000765.1, on the reverse strand, counting down.
CACCGAGGTCTTCTAGCTCTTGACTGATGTTTTTTGCTTCTCTTTGAACTTGGATGAGACTTTGAAAAAGGGAATTGATTTGTGTCCAACTTCCATTTTCTTTAATGAGTTCGTCTAGTTGTTGGATTCTTTTCGTTATTGAACCCTTTTTTCCTCGTCTTTGCCTTCTCAGCTTGTCCAGCCTCTGTTCTGAGCGATCTTGGAACGTTGGATTTTCCATCGTAGGACAGGAATTTGTGTACGATAAGCTTCCTTCCACACTTCAGCGGACAAGGTAACGCCTGTTGCGGTGTCAGTGTCGAGTGTAAACGTCAGAGTTGACAGCAAACGCCAGTCTTGAAACGGCAGTGTTGACAGCAAACGTCAGTGTTGACAGCAAAGTTCAGTCTTGAAACGTCAGAGTTGACAACAAACGGCAGTGTTGACAGCAAACGTCATTGTTGTCAGGAAAGATGTGGATGTGTCTACAGCCTTAACTGTAACATACAGGTCCACAGCTCTAATCAGCAACGAAGGTTGACCAAAATCAACGTAAAAGTTCTCACAATCAGTAAAACAGAAAACGTCAGTGTTGACAGCAACGTTGGTGTTGTCAGGAAAGATGCGAGATGTATACAGAGCCTTAACTGTAACGAACAGCTCCACAGCTCTAACGTAAAAGTTCTTTCAATCAGTAAAACGGCAAACGTCAGTGTTGACAGTAAACGTCAGTGTTGTCAGGAAAGATGCGCGATGTATACAGAACCTTAACTGTAACGAACAGCTCCACAGCTCTAATCAGCAACGAAGGTTGACCAAAATCAACGTAAAAGTTCTTACAATCAGTAAAACAGCAAATGTCAGTGTTGACAGCAAACGTCATTGAGATCAGACTGAACTAAACAACCCTGACAAAGTCATTTTTAATTTTTCTAGTTACAACCTCTCTAATATTGAGAAGTCACTTCTTGTTAAAGGCTGAAATTTTTCTTTACCACCCAAAAAAACTTAATCACGGTGATTATTTAGTTAATTATGAACTCCTTTACCGTGATATTAAGAGTTTAGGTCTCTCCTCCTCTGAAGATTTAGATTTCATTAAAACCCAGATTAAGGACACTGACTTGTCTTCTTTTCGCAACTATAACAATAACGCAGTGCCTAAGAATCTTACTGAGGAGGAACTCGAAGCCCTACATAAGTTATCAACAAGAAGTGACTTGGTTATACAAAAGTCTGACAAAGGAAATTCTGTTGTTATTATGGACAAGAGTGTATATTTGGAAAGAGTTAATGGTCTGATTCAAAACCTTACCAAATTTAAACCCATTGTGGTTGAATCGGGTAAGGAATTGAACTTTATCATTAACCAGGAAAAGAGATTACGAAATACCTATCTTTCTCTTCTTAAGAAAGGTAGCATTTCTCAAAGTGTCTACAATAAGTTATGCCCTGTTGGGAGCAGGCCTGGAATTTTATACATAAGATACACAAGGCAACAGTCAACGGTTGCCCACCTTTCAGCCCTATTTTATCTGCTATAGGCACTCCTACTTATAAGCTAGCCAAGTTTTTAGTTCCTTTATTATCTGAGATTACTAACAATGAATACACTGTTAAGGATTCATTTAGCTTCGCTTCTGAAATTGTTGATCAGGATGCTCAATTATTTATGGGCAGCTTAGATGTTGATAGTTTATTTACTAATGTCCCTTTAGATGAAACAATTGATATTTGCACTGACAATTTATTTGAAAGTACTGATAACGTTAGTGGCCTCACAAAAAGTGAGTTTAAAAATTTATTATCTCTTGCCACTAAAGAATCGTATTTTTTATTTGATAATAGATTTTACCAACAAATAGATGGTGTTGCCATGGGATCACCTTTAGGCCCAACTCTGGCTAATGCTTTTCTAGCTCACCATGAAAAGGCTTGGCTTGATAATTGCCCATCTGAATTTAAACCTGTTTATTATCGACGTTATGTAGATGATATTTTTGTGCTTTTTAGATCTCCTGATCATTTAACAGATTTTCGTGATTATCTTAATACTTGTCATACCAATATTAATTTTACCTTTGAATCGGAGTCTGACAACAAAATGTCATTTTTAGATGTTGAGATTTTTCGCAACATTGACAAATTCAGCACTTCAGTTTTTCGTAAAACTACTTTTAGTGGTGTTTACACTCACTTTGATAGTTTCATTCCCATGCCCTTTAAGTTTGGCATAATTTACACTAGTATTCATAGATGTTTTCGCTTATGCTCCAGCTACTCCAATTTTCACCTAGAACTTTGTAAAATTAAGGACATATTTAAAAAGAATCTTATTATACTAATTCGCGTTGTGTGTCACACTTTTATTTTAGAGAGTGATATATTTGTTTTTTTTTCACGGTCAAATCCTTCTTATTTTTTCCCTTTTCGTCGTAAAACCACGCCAAAGCGAGAGTGATTTTTTTGATTTTTCGCGATTAGTATATGCTCCTCCGTTTTGTTATTTTTGGCTTGCGCAGTGGAAATCAGCCGAAAAACGTCTTTGGAGGAGTGCGAGCAATGCAATGTTAATCGTTCGAAATTTGTCAACGATCATTTCGTGAGCAAGAAACTTCGCGAAGAAGACGTGTTTCTTTTTGTATACGAATATTTGAGTTGAATATATTTGATTGTTTTAGGCAGCAAATCGACGAAAGAACTGACGAAGGAACACAGGTTTGTATGCACGAAGGTATTGTCATTATTATGAAACGTTTTATTATCGTTTGTTTACAATGAAAAATCATATTTAGATATACGGAAGAAGTGCAGTGAAGTTTTTAAAAATTAGCTGCAGAAAGATCGAACGAACAAAAGGTATTATTATAAAACTTTTATACAGAAGAAGTGCAGTGAAGTTTTTAAAAATTGGCTGTGCAGAACGATAAGACTTTTATTGTTTAATATTTTAGATTAATAAAAGAACAGGTTTTTTAAATGTTTGTTTACGTTTTAGTTATCAAATATCGCTATACAGAAGAAAGTGAAGTGAAGAAATGCAGTTTGATGTTTATTTACACAGTAAGGAATGGTTTTAAGTTTTGAAAGATTAATTGCTTTAGCTTTGAGTGGATGTCTCAGTTATTCTGTCGTTTAGAATGTGTATATGCTGCTGGATGAAAAAGAAGCCGAGAGAAATTTGTTTTGGTAACGCGCGCTATTATTACATTAAAAATGGTCCTACAGCTATGAATATTTTTATTTCTCATGACGCTGTGGAAGTGGGGAATGTGTTATGCTGTCTGATTGTATCTATTGTATCTAATTTATATCGATGCTTGATGCTTTTGTCTGCCTGCCAAAAAGTACAAAATCTACTGGAAAATACAGAAAGTTTAGCAGTTTTTCCAAACGAAGAGAGCAGTTTTATGTATTTCACTTAAAAAAAAATGGTAGCGAAAGTGGTGTTTTATAAATACCTATGTATGTTTGTGCTGGAAAGTAAATAAAGTATTAGTAATTTGTTTATAGGTATGAATATAGAAGTAAAGAGTTTAGAAGTGTTTGAAAATGTCTACAGAAGATGATCAATGCTGTTTAGTTTACTGACATGTGAATTGGCAGTGAAAGGTATCCCATTTTGTTTAAAGTTCAGCTAAAGTTAAAATAGTATAAATCTATTTAGTTATAACACAGTTGGTATGCTGGATAAATAAGAATAAAGGGTTGTTTAACTGTTGTGAATTAGCCAGAGGAGATTTTAACTCAGATTAAAAATGTGGTTGTTTTCAATTTTTTATAAACTCTTTAGGTATATAAATTCTGTCATCACGTTTGTGTTTTTAATTATTATTCATAAGGTAGATGTGAATGGATTATGTATTTAAGAAGTTCTGTGCAATGAAATGTTTATGCATTATTTTGTGTTATGGTAATCGTTTACGTACCTGGGTATATATATAAGTTTGGCATTATGATTTTATTTGTGACTTTTTATCTTCTGGGTAAATTTTTGTTTTAAGGATAAATGCGTAGTTGAATTTCACTTTTTGTTGTTGTTGTTTATTTCAATATTCTTATAGCATGATTAGGTTTTCGGTATTACAGTATTACAATTACTATTACGGTGTTTTGTTGTTTTGAGTTATTGTTTTTAGGATAAATGCGTAGTTGAATTGCATTTTTTTTTTTTGTTGTTGTTGTTGTTTATTTCAATATTCTTATAGCATGATTAGGTTTTCGGTATTACAATTCAAGTATTAATTTTTTAGGTAATAATAAAAAAAGCATAAAGAAATGAAACTCATGGTTTTAATCATGACGTTGATGGTTTTGGGAAGAACAGACTATATATCATTTCAAAAATTCATTAATGGTTGCTGTATAATGTAACTTCCGCACGAAAGAAACACAGTTGGAAGGTATCAATTTGTTTTCAATTCACATTTTGTAATGTTATTCAATGTTTGGTTTCGTATGTCTGGGTAAACAGTTCTGTGTTATATATTGCCATTTTTTTTTACATTAAAGTTACTTCTCTTCTGCGTATAAATATATTATTCTGAGCCATGTTGTTATTTGTTTCTGTTTTTAATCTTCTGAATGTAATAACAAATTAATGCCTGAAAAGAAACTTTTACACGAGTTAAATTCTGTGACACAACGCATACTGAACATGGGTGGCGAGTGACGCGTACGTACCACAGGAATGGCAGATTTGACCTAATGTTTTCAAAGTTAAGTTCGGTAAAAAGTTTTTACCCGGGATACTAGTCTATATACTAATCACGAGTGTGCATCCGCTTTTTTCACGCTTTCACTCTCTAAAATTTCGGGTCGTTTTTGCGGTCACTGATTCATAATGGAGTGTCAGACCACGGCGGTTAATATTTTTCTGCGATTAGTATAGGGGAAAACATTGCATTGCATTTAATCGTTTCAAATGTTTTGATTATTCGCGAGATCAGACAACAACGAAAGACAACAACGAAAGTATTGCGCGAAGATTTATTAATGTTTTTAGGGTAAGTACGCTTTAGAACTTTTTTGTTTGTTTGTTTTGTTTTTTCTTATAGTATTCATAGGGTTTCTGCGTCATTACTTTTCAAAAAATACGCGATTGAAGAAATGAATATCATGGTTTTTAATCATGACGGTCTGGGTTCGTAAAGAAAATCGCAATTGTTTTTAATTCACATTTCGACACTTTTACGACTTTCGCGTTTGGCTTTTATTTACGTTGGGGTGTGGATTCTGTGAGCAGTTACAGCGATGTTAATCTTTTTGTTGTTTACCTGTACGCACAATTTATTTTTACTACTGCATATATCGTATCGTGAAAGATTTATTATGAATATTTTGATGTGTTTCAGATCTTCTGATTAAAAAGTTTTTCTGTTCATAACTCCAGTGTTGAACTAAATATGCTTTAGCCGGAATACCTAGAGATTTTTAATTAAATGAGTGAAGAGTTTTTCTGTATTGACGTTTAGATATCTTTAATCATGGGGAACCATTGCATTGCATCTTCAATTTATACAATTTATGTAAAAAGTGAAAAAAGTGGATGCACAGCGCGTATTTTTATTTTTGATGAATTAAAACCCGTGTTCTACACGCTGTTTAAAACGAGATACTACATTTTAGACATTTAAACTTTATCATACTAAAATTCATTATACTAAGCCTTTCTCTCTGTTCAGCTCACATCGATTAAAACCTGTAAAAAAATTTTACATGGGTTACTATCTTATTATACTAATTCGCATTTGTGCATACCACTTTTATTTTAGAGAGTGATATATTTGTTTTTTTTTCACGGTCAAATCCTTCTTATTTTTTCCCTTTTCGTCGTAAAACCACGCCAAAGCGAGAGTGATTTTTTTGATTTTTCGCGATTAGTATATGCTCCTCCGTTTTGTTATTTTTGGCTTGCACAGTGGAAATCAGCCGAAAAACGTCTTTGGAGGAGTGCGAGCAATGCAATGTTAATCGTTCGAAATTTGTCAACGATCATTTCGTGAGCAAGAAACTTCGCGAAGAAGACGTGTTTCTTTTTGTATACGAATATTTTAATTTAAATTTGATTGTTTTAGGTAGTTTCTGCGAAAAAACGTATTGTGAAGATTGAACTAACAAGTGTGGAAGCAAATCGACGAAAGAACTGAAAAAAATTTAAGTTTCGGGATCGTTTTCTTTTCGGGTTTATCAAGTAGAGTACATTATTGTTTACAGTGCAGAATGTACAAGAATCTTTTACTTATTTACTAACTTTACTTATTATAATACCTTTCCTTTTTTGTTTCTAGAACTTAAAAACGGATGCCTGCAGAAAGATCTTTACTCAGGTAAAATGCTTTTGTTTTTTTATCGTTTTCGTTGAGCTACCACTTCGTAGAGATTTAATTAAGAAGTGGACATAAATATACGAAAAACTGATTGTTTTCTTCGTTAGCATATCAGTACAGAAAGACGAAAAAGAAAGAAAAACTTTACGGGGCGAATAACTTGGATGTGGTGGAGCATCGTTGTTATTGTTAACAACAGCATGCTTAGCAAAGGTGATGTTACTTATTATTATTCTGTATTATTATATTGTTCTGTTATTTACAAAAACAAAAATGGTTCCAGAGTTGTGACCATGAGGCAAGCGTAAGCTGTTGCTGTTGAAAGGCTCTTTGGCTGTAGCTACATCATACATGATCTTTATAGATTTTATTCATTTAAGCGTATTTTTACTTTTTAAATGTGATTATAGTGTCTTCTTCTGCATGGTTTATTCATTTAGATTTGTTCCTTTTTCACAAGAAAGAAAGTAAAAACAAATAAACGTCATTTAGGAAAGTATCATCTTTATATTATGAGTTTGGGAATACTTGGGTATTTAGTTTGATCATGTTCTTCTTCGTCATCCAGCTAATAATTATTCACTGTTGTTTCATGTGTAATGTATCTCTGTCTGACTTTCCGACTATTATCAGCATCATAATTTGAATTTGTTTTTGATAATGCTCCCAGTGGATGTATATACCTGTATTTGTTTATGCGACATTCTAATTCATGGAATTTTTCTTATTTTTTTATTTTTTCATGTTAATGCATTATTTTGTGTTATGGTAATCGTTTACGTACTATGCCTGGGTAATTAACTTTGGCATTATGATTTTATTTATTTGTGACTTCTGGGTGTAAATTTTTGTTCTTAGTTATTGTTTTTAGGATAAATGCGTACTTGAATTTAATTTTTTTTTCTTTTTTTTTTGTTGTTGTTTATTTCAATATTCTTATAGCATGATTAGGTTTTCGGTATTACAATTGAAATATTATGCTTTTAGGTAATAATAAAAAAAGCATAAAGAAATGAAACTCATGGTTTTAATCATGACGTTGATGGTTTTGGGAAGAACAGACTAAATATCATTTCAAAAATTCATTAATGGTTGCAGTCCAGTAGTAACTTTGGAACAAAAGAAAAAGTTGGAAGGTATCAATTTGTTTTGAATTAACATTTTGTAATGTTTGGTTTCGTATGTCTGGGTAAACAGTTCTGTGTTATATATTGCCATTTTTTTTTTACATTAAAGTTACTTTTCTTCTGCGTATAAATATATTATTCTGAGCCATGTTGCTATTTGTTTCTGTTTTTAATCTTCTGAATGTAAGAAATGAATTAAAACATTAATGCCTGTAGAAACTTTTACACAAGTTAAATTTCGCAACACAACGCATACTGAACATGGGTGGCGAGCAACACCGCCTGGGATGTTTTTGAGTTGCGATTCTATGATTTATTTTTTCGTCACGGGGTACGTACACGGGAATGGTGGATTTGACCTAATGTTTTCGAAGTTAAGTTCGGTAAAAAGTTTTTACCCGGGATACTAGTCTTATTATACTAATTCGCAATTGTGCATCCCACTTTTATTTTAGAGAGTGATATATTTGGTTTTTTTTGCACGGTCAAAACCTTCTTATTTTTTCCCTTTTCGTCGTAAAACCACGCAGCCGCGACAGACACTTTTTTTAATGTTACGTAATTTAAGTGTGACGTCTAAATTTATAAACCAATCAAAACGCAAGAATTTATTTTTTCGCCAATTTGATTGGTTGACGATTTCCAAAAAATTAGTTCGTTAATAACCGATTTTCATTATCGCAGTTGTTTTCACGAAGAAACACAGGTTTGTATACATACGAAGGTATTGTTATTATGAAACTGTTTATTGTTAAACTTTTACTGTTATTGTATTTTAGATTAATAAAAGTGATTAGTTAGCAGGTAGCACACATGCGTAGGTGAGTTTTTGAACAGATGTTTGTTTTTTTTTATATATAGGTTTTTTCAGATGAAAACCAAACGAAGAACAAGTGGAAGAAAGTCGTGGTGATTTTACGAATTTCTTTTTATAGTTATCAAATAGTTATGGGAGTGCAGCAGTACAGAAGTAGTGTAGATGAAGTTGAAGAAAGGATGATGTTTATTTTGGTGAAAATGGTTTTACTTTTTTTCGGTGGAAAATTGTTTGGAAAAGATATAAAGTAATATACGTAAGTACATGAGTCAAACGGATTTAATAAATACAGCGTTAAAAGAGAATAAAAACAGAGTTAAAACGATCAAATCATAAAGATGCAGGTCCTACACGAGCAGTTACTGATTTGTTTTGGTAACGAACTGTTCCTTATTTTATTTATTTCAAAATGGCTCCACAGTTATGAAGTTACGAAGAAAGCATTTTTATGTCTTTCACTGTATAAAAATGGTAGTGAAATTGCAGTAGAAAACAAATAGAAAGTGTATGTTTACAATAGGAAAGTATGCTGGAAAGTTAATCGAGTGTTATTAATTTGTTTACAGGTATGAAATATAGAAAGTAAAAGAGTTTAGAAGTGTTTGATAATGGCTACAGAACATGATCAATATTGTTTACTGTCATGAGGATTGATGTGAATTGGTATTGAAAGGTAAAGTTAAAATAGTATCTATTTAGTTATAACACAGTTAGTATTAGTGGATAGATAAAGGATAAGAGGGATGTTTACTGTTGTGTTTTGAATTTTCCAGCGCAGACAGGAGCTTTGAACTGGAAATAAAAAATGGCTCCACGAATGTTTTCATATGTTAAAAATTTTTCAGCTGTACTAATTCTGTCATTACGTTTGTGTTTTTAATTATTATTTTTAAGGTTAATATATTTTCAAAGTTTCTTTTACTTTGTTTTGTTTTTCTTTAGATTTCGTCATAGCATGATTAGGTTTTTTGTATATGTTTTTTCAATGTTTTCATCTGTTAAAATAGAAATGAAGCACATGATGGGTTATAATGTTGAGAGGGTTACTTAAGAGAAGAATGGATTATGTATTGTTTTTAGGATAAATGCGTACTTGAATTTCCTTTTTTTGTGTTTCTTTTTTTTTATTATTATTATTTTCGGTATTGCAATTGAAATATTATTCTTTTAGGCAATAATAAAAAAGCACAAAGAAATGAAACTCATGGTTTTAATCATGATGTTGATGGTTTTGGGAAGAACTAAATATATCATTTCAAAAATTCATTAATGGTTGCAGTCCAGTAGTAACTTTTGAACAAAAGAAAAAGTTGGAAGGTATCATTTTTGTAATATTATTCAATGTTTGTTTTTATATGTCTGGGTAAACGGTTCTGTGTTATATATTGCGTTTTTTTACATTAAAGTTACTTCTGTTTTGCGTATGAATATATATTCTGAGCCATGTTGCTATTTGTTTCTGTTTTAAATGTAAGAAATGAATTAAAAAATTAATGCCTGAAAAGAAACTTTTGCAAGAGTTAAATTCTGCGACACAGTGCATACTGAACATGGGTGGCAAGCAACGCCGTCTGGGATGTTTTTGAGTTGCGATTCTATGATTTAATTTTTTGTCACGGGGTACGTACACGGGAATGGTGGATTTGACCTAATGTTTTCGAAGTTAAGTTAGGTAAAAAGTTTTTACCCGGGATACTAGTAGTTATCCTATTTCTTTTATTGACCATTGCATAAAAACTTTCTTAGACAAGTCACACACTGACAATGAAAATGTTGATAAAATGTATCACATAGTTAAAAATTTACCTATCTTTAGTAAAATAAACAGCTAATAAAACAAAATATACTTTTCAAGTAACTATGAAAATATCATAAACACACATATTAAACTACAGCTAATAAAAACATATGTCAAGAACTTTCGAATAGATACTAAATTGTAAATGTCAAAATGAAAAAGAAGCTAAAGTATGCTAACAGTTAAATAACACAAGGAAGTTCAGAAGGTTAAAGAAGGGAGGATGCCATGTGCAAGATATTATGCAATTGAAAACATGTTATAATTTTTAAATTTACACCTCCCTTTAATGAATGCTTCCTTAAAAATTCTAAAGTTTACATTGAGATTTACATTATGCCTCTTGTGTATCGTTCTCTCTAGTGTCAATGCAAGTAACTCAGGCCAACTTGGAAAATTAGTAAATGACAGCATGGCAAAATATGCTAATGCCCGGATTAAAATTTTGGAAGTCGATAACAGTCCACATCTTGCCTTATTTTCCTGCAAGTTTATACCGGCAGGATGTGAGATACGATATGATTATGGAGATCATTTGAATTTATGGTGGAGAAAAGAGGTATTCTACAAGTAATGTTTTTTTATCTATTGTTATTTGTCATCATTTTCCAAAGGATTAAGGAAACTCCATTGTTAATACTATTTGCTGTAATTTCATTACTATTCAGGATTATGAATATTCAGTCAATATAATCAGCAAAAACAATGTAATGAAAGGTTTCATCCAACTAGACTGAGTACTCAGTTCTTCCAGTGACGCTAACTAATCTATCAGGAATGGCTAGTGAGATAATGACTTCTCTGGAAGCAAAATGCAGATTCATCAAGGTGTTGAAGCCACAAAGCAATGGTAAAAGCTTTTGACTTGTTCTTGTCTTCTCTTTTGAAGACAAAAATGCATTCAAATCAAAAATTTCGAAGTCCATATGTAATAACAGGTGCAGAAATAGCGATTGAAAACAAGTTAAAAATGCTCATCCCAAGGATGGTCATCGATTGTTTTCATGTATGTGTATGTTACATTGATTACATTGATTTGGTAATGGTCCCATATTTGTTGAAATTGTACATCTCCGAGAAAACTGAGTGCAGCATAAAAGATATCGAAGATAAGATAGAAGTCCTTCCAACAGAAAGCGACCAAGAATCTTCATATGACTTCAGCAGTGACAGTGAAATTGACTGGGATTAATAAACTTTTTGACTTTTATTGGTCCTTTGACCCTTTATAATGAGCAAGGAAAAGTGTAAATGAAAAAAGAAAAGGAACACATGATTTGTTATATGGGGTTAATTCTTTGCTAATGTTGCCAAATTTTAACGAAAGTCTTTTTCCGTATAAGAGTTAAGCAGCCTGCTCAAATATACTAAGAGCAAAACTTTGGTTGGAGGAAATCATATACGCTGATGATTTAAAAATTTGTTTACAGTCAAGTTCTATTACTTTATATAGCTAGCTTTTGTTATGCAACAGCAGACTTGGGCCTTCTGAAATACATCTTGAAGCCTCAATTCCAATTTACATAGTTTGAGGTCAGCCAATTAAAATAAATAAATTTATAACAACTGCTGCCACTGAATCAAATATATACTCGAGAGACAAATACAAATCTACGTAGATCCAGAAGAAACTTTTTCCTATCAGTCTTCGTTGTGGTTTTGTGTTGCGCTCTGGCATCCACCGTCCATTTCCATTTTCCATTTTCGGTTCCATATCATCTTTTTTTTTTTTTAATTTTTTTTTTCAGTTTATTACCTATAATAATATACAAATATAGTACATGACTTTTATTTTCGTGAGTACGAATAGTTGGATCGATAAAACGAATCTAATGATACGTTCAAGCGTCCTGAATCGTCGATGTTTGATGAATTAGGTCCAGATTTTCCAGCGAACAAGGCTTTCTCGATCTGAAACCCCGAATGCATCTGATCATTGATCGGAGTAGTGAAAATGACGTCTTCGTTCGAATCGAGCTTGTGGTGTCGCTAACTCGAATTTTTTTCTTTTCGGCATACATTTCAGCTAATCGTTTGTAGAATATGATGCATTCCTTCGCCATCGCACCATTCGTCGAAAACACGAGTGGCGTAAAGGAGCCATTCTCAACTTGCAATACTCGTTCATTATATTGTCGCTTTTTCTCTGATTCGTTTCTTGAGAAGCACTTCGAGTGTTCAGGTCTATGACCCTTATATCGAAAAATGCTCTTTGACCAAAAGCCCAGAACCCTAATGCACTGACGTCTAATCTCCCTTCTTTGCTTGTGTTGCCGGTTCTTTCGCGCAATTGTTCACCGTCTAATTCCCCTAACATTGGTTCGACTTTGACATCGTGACATACTTCATTCAGAAGATCGGCAGTGATGTTACGTAGCTCATTATGTTGTAGTGTGACAAATCCACCTTTTTTGCATGATAAAGCGTGTGACAAGTCGAATCGAGATCCACATGCACATGTTATTGGGAGCCTTTCTAGAGTCCAGCCATAACGCAAGCGAATAGCGTCTCTGAATTCTTGTTTTGACAGATCGAAACCATATTCTTTGATTGGCAGAGATGTTAGCCAATTGGATACGCCTTTTTGACTGTTTGCTTCTGTTCGTCTTTTTTCTTCTTCCGACATTGTACTGAGCAGTGTACCATTGGTTGCGGGCCTTGCAATAGAGAGTCTTTTTTTTTTTTTTTTTTTTTTGCTTGTGTAGTGATCGAGTTTTTTTTTGTTTTGATTGTAGTAAGCTGAAGGAGATCTTTGATCGGATAAAGTTTGTAGCATGCTGCCACGGTATATCACGTTTTTCGGCTAACATTTCCGATAGTCTCTTGTAAAAAGTTCTACATTCACGACCCATCCCTCCATTGGTTGTAAATACGAGCGGACTGAACGTACCATTTTCAACTTGGTTGACTCGTTCGTCGTAGTGACGTTTTTTCTCGTCTTCATTTCGCTTGAAGCATTTGTTCAGTTCTAGACCCTTGTACCTCCGAGCGTTTAGGTCAAATACCCTTATGTCGAAGAATGCTCTTTGGCCAGGGGTCCAGAAGCTGGTTGTAACGATATCTAAACGAGCTTCTCTGCTTTGGTTCGCAGTTCTGTGATTCAATGTTTCACCAGTAAGTTCCATCAGTCTTGGCTCATTTTGCACGTTAACACATGTTTCTTTTAGAAAGGCTGAAGTAATGTCACGGATCCCATTGTGTCTAAGAGCTACAAATCCTCCCTTTTTACACGATAATGCGTGAGGTACGTCGAACTTACTCCCACATACGCATTCTGTAGGTAGTCGTGGTAGAGACCAATTGTACCTTATGCGAAGGGCGTCTTGGAATTGTTCCTTATTGAGATTGTATCCCAGATCTTTAATCGGGAGGTTTGTCAACCAGTTGGAAGCACCGACTAAACAGTTTGACTCGTTTATCCGCTGTTGTTCATCGCTCATTTCTGTCTTAATTTGTTCCAGCTTGTCTTTGTTTCGCCGATTTCTTTACTCTCTTATCGTTGCAATCGTTTTTCCATTATCGTCATGTTCAACACCGAGGATTTCACTTTGCAGTCGTACAGTAAACTGCTTTGAATTTTCGTGTTCAATTGGTGCGATTTCTTAAACGTTTTTGAGACCCAGTCCCCCAATTCGTGGTGGTAGAGAAAGTAGCTTTCGTTCGATATCATTAATCACTTGTCCACCTGTAATTGCTGGTATAAATTGGCATCTCAGGATGTCTTCAACTGGCTGTAGGTATTCCTCAAGTTGTGGTATTGTTCGCATGAAGTAGGAAAAACGGTGTTGATAGCCAGCAACATAACAGGAATATGCCGCCTGAGGTTGAGTCAATGCCACTCTCGTTAGTACTGTCAATTCTTCTGACCATTGTTTCACTAGTTTTCGACAGTACTCATCTTTAGAATTCTTGTTTCCAATAACAGCCCCAAGATGCCGTTCACCATTTTTAGAGATTTGTATGTCGGTTCCATTAAAAAAATTGTTTGCTTTGCCCAAGTGTTTTTCCTTTACAATTAACCATGATTTTCTAGGTTGAGGGTAGTAACCGAATTGTGGACCAATTGTTGTGATTGTGATCCACCATTCCTTCAACGATTCAAGTTTTCCAGTCGCAGTGATATCGTCTGCAAATGCAACCATTTGATCTGTAGTGTCAGCGATCGTCGACAGCACGATGTTCAATAAGGGAGTTATTCCAATCGCGTAAATTGCCATTGCGATCGGATCTCCTTGTGTAGTTCCTTCTTTCGAGGAAAGTTCAATCCCGCCAATGACGAACAATTGTGCTGGGAGTCGATAGCAGTTGGAAACATAGGTAGCCAATATGGGACAAATAACTTTGACATTGTGTAGGAGTGCTTGTCTATTGATATTGTTGAAGGCATTGGCTGCATCTAGTAATATTACTGCTTCAGCTTCTTCGGTTTCGAATGCTCTTCTCATTGCGTGGATTGCAGCTTCACTACCGCTTTTCTGCCCGGAGCACATCTGTATTCTGCTGCCTGCTTTAATGACATCGCCTTTCGCTATTGACATGATTAGTTTACCGCATATTCGCCTAAGCACTTCTCTCACACCAATTGGTCTGACACCTGGCTTCTTATCCAGTGGGACTAGTCTTGCGGCGAGAAAACCTTCCAAGGAGTTATCCATCATTTGTTCTGTACAGAGTTTCTTTGTCAAATTCGCAATAGCTCTTCTCAGATCTCTTCCGCTATCACCGTACATCTTTGATAGAGTCTTCCGTTAGCATTTTTCCTTGAGGATGTTTCAGGCGCAAAGAAGTGATCGTTTCTTCGTTCAATGGAAGAATTCCATTTTGCATATTATTTGTCAGCAGCTTTATTGTGCCGTTGACGTCCCCCTTTTGCATCAAATCACGAAACTTCCTTGATAGCTATGTCATGTCTTTCTTGGTTATGGGTTTAGGAAGTCGTTTCTGTAGTGCTTCAGCTTCTCGGAAAAGCCTTATGAATTGTCCCTCCTTCCACAGTTTTAATCGTCTTTCTAGCGCATTAACGTGTTCTTTGCTTTTTGATTCCTTCGATGGCATTTGGAGCAAAAGCGCCGACATGATGTCGATAGCCGTCATAGCACATTCACGCATTCATGGGGATTTTTCGACCCAAGCATTCAGTAGCCTAGTAATTTCTCTAATATATTCCGCTTCCAGAACACTATTTTTTCGTAGCAGTCATTGATGTCCTTGATTGCTTCGCTACCAGTGGAATCTTTCTGGTTTATTAACTCCATTATCTTCATTTTCTGCATTTCCCGCGTCCAGATGCTCCACAGAAGAAAGAGGTTGATGATCAATGTCTGTTATATTAACCCTTTATCGCTTTACATTGTCGCTGGTGCTGCAATGCGCCTCGGAGTGTACGGAATCGTTTATCACATTTTTCGCATGGAACTTCTTCGGAGTTAGGATATATTCTCTTATGTTTTTTGTTGCAACTTGTTGCATAAAAAGATAAGTTTAATCGTAATCTCCTTTATTTTTCAACGTCAGATTTCCGTTAGACGGTTTTTGCGTCCGCCATCTTCGGGCGGAAGTCACTGCATTCATCCGTTTAGTAAATTGATTACGAAGGCTCAATGCACAATCAATGCACAATCAATTTTAGTAATTTTTATTAAAAATCGTTGATTCCATAACTTTGTATTTCACGCATACTAGTAAACACACATCGTCGTGTTAATATTCAATATTCTATAAAGTCCTCCTGGAAAAAAAGCACTTTGTTGTTTGTTGTTATTTCCATCATTACTAACTTAGTTCCCAGTATTTGACGTGGAGACATTCTCATATCCTTTGGAACTTGATTGTTTCGTTAGAAACTTGTTACCTTTTTGAAAAAGTGAGGAACTTATGTCAGTGTATTGGATGTCAGTGTATCTTGGCAGTTTTCCTGAAAATTTTCTCTTCCGTATGCTTTTCATCGTGATAAATAAATCCATTTAGATTGCGTTTCCCAGAAGCGAAACTTCTAACTAATTTGAACAGAATTTCAGCGTCTCTTCAGCAAGGATCTTTGATTCTCTATACTCGACTCTTCTAGTTGAAGGTTTGAAATCTACAATGCAGCGCACGCTATTTTACAAAATTCCTCTCCTCTGAGAATTTTTTCGTTATCATAACACAAGCGAAAGATGATGTACCTAGTCTGATATACCTTACCGATCTGGTGTGACTTTGAGCAGACTATTTCGAAAATGTTTTGACATTTTGCTAAATTTACTTTTGACATTTTAATAATTCGACATTTAATTAAATGCTCGCTCGTAGGGAAAGATTATCACTTTTCACAGTTCATTCAAATAAACGAGACAAAGAAACAAGTCAAACAACTCATTTGATCGTCTCATAGCCACAACCAAATGAAAAACATGAACGTTCACAAAAAAAATCACTCACTGCTTTTTCCAGCCGTCAAGGCAACCAACACATCACATGACATTTGGAGGAATTTTTGGATGTTATTGCATTATGGGCGTGATGTTATCAAGAAAGGTTTTGTCAAAATGTGAACATTATGTAATTAAACTTTGAAAAAGGGGCGTTTACTCGGACATTCGCTTAGTCGGACCCAATTCCTGTCTCCTGAAATGGTAATATAAAATGGTTTATGAAAGAGTCAATAATATATTTTCAAAATTTGAATAAGCAAACTTTAATAAAAATTAATTTCATGAATCACCAAAATTATACGTAGCCAATTAATTTTCAATATGCACCCTCGGTTAGGAACAGGATTTCAGGACAATTGGTCATTTTGTTTTCATGTCTCCCGTTTTTTCATCAACAATTTTCGATCGATGCAAACTCTATCTTTCGATTTGATATTTAACTCGATATTCGATAATTTTTCTTCTGAGTACTATGACTATGAATCTCGTGGTAGGCCCACAATCCCATACAATACCTTGATCAGTTTTTCGAGCTCTACTACGGATACATTTTTACTCACGGGTTCGAAATCAGCTTAGATTTTGATTGTCATACCATTTCGTTGATGTTGTAACGTACGAATAACCTAAAAATACGACGTACGACATGTGATATCCAAGTAGACAATATTAGACAAATATTACATAGTTTACTTACTTGATTGTCATAACATTTCGTAGTAGTTATAACGTACGAATAACCTAAAAATAGTATACTTATATCCTAATAACTTATATAACTTATATAACTAATAACTATAAGTAACCTTCTTATTACCTTCGAAATCTCTGTTATCCGGTCGAGGGCATTTTTGAAGTTTCGTCTTTCTTATTTTTCCCAAAGTGTTTTTCCAATTCTGACTCTTTCTCACGCTTGGTACAGTGATATATTGTAACAAACTTTTCGTTTTTTTAATCACATAGTCATAATAATAAATGGTGACCAGCCAAACATAAAATAAAATAAAAAAAAAAAAAAATTCCGCCTTCCAAAATTTTCAAATCAACTATTTCGTCGAATCAAACTCAAATTCATGTTGAACAAACCTGAAGAAATTTTGGATGAAGACTTTTAATTCGATAAAGGAGACGTGAAATTTGAAAAATGCTTTTGATGGCATTGTAACTTAGAGTCAACATGTTAATTTTTACCACATCATCGTCGTCGTCGATTTCTTTTGGCTTGTTTTTACTGTTTTGTTCGATGTTGTAACATTTTCCCGTAACCCAGGGTGGGAGGGTAAGGAGGTACTATCACTTTCCTAAGGTGAACCTCCAAGGCCTGTGGAAGGTAGGAAAGCCTCACTGTTCCTTTCTAGACCGGCTCAAAGCAAGATCTAGCCACTACCTATAGATAATGGTTGAGACTAGTGGAGGGAAGGTGTCATCTCAACGCACCATCTCAGAAGTAATCTGACCACTGCCCGTAATGTCAATTCAAATGCTTTCCGTATTTTTGCTGTCTCCTGGTTACAAAAACCATACATCGTCATTTCAAATGTTACAGCAATAACGACACGAAGTCTTGTCATAAACGAAGGCAGATTGTTTCCTTTTCTGCTTCTGGAATAATTTGATCGGTCCATATGGCCATATATCTCGGCTAACGCATTCTTTACAGCATCAATGCAGGAGAGCTGTCGTTCACAATTTCTCACAGAAAGATTGGATGCAAAAGAAATGGTTAACATAATAAGATAAGGTAAATAAGATGAATTAAAAAAATCAGGGAGGGGTGGGGTAGGGGCGTCTAGTCGGGAAATAAAACACAGAAATAGTACTTTTTAGGGACTTGTTTGTACATGATTTTATGGTCTTTTAATTTTCATTTAGAAAAAAAAGCATGTGAACAATGTTGTGAACAACTTTGTCACCAAGGAATAAAATAAATATAATATAAATATAATATAAATATAATAAGTATAATCATAAAATAAAATGAAATGAATTGAAAGACATTCTGCGTAACGCAGTGCTTTAAACATATGTGTGACAAATTTTCTTCACTGAAGAAAAAGAAGAGTACGTATTCAATTTAAACAAGATGCCCTTGCAGGTATAAGGATTTCTGCAAAATCAGCTGAAGTATGAAAAAAGAAAGATTACGACATTCTTGAAATTTAAGAAAAGTTTAATCCGCAATATAGATTTATTAAATTTCTGATCATGTACTCCTCAAAAATCTGGAAAACATAATTGCCACTATGCAAAACTTTATACCAATTATACATCAATAAACTTACAAAATGATATTAAGGATTCAGTGATCAATTCAGATAAGACAATGAGTATGCATGTAAGTCAATGTAAATGTTATGAATTTAATAGGTATTGTCAATCTTCCTAACAGAATTCCTAAGCACAAAAATGAAAGCGTAGATTTTAATGATACGAAATACATACAAAATCAACATACATAACTGAAACTTAAACCTAAAAACTTAGAAACTTAAAAAAACATTAAATTTCTAATTACGCATACACCCCAGGAAATTCTTAAAGCACGGCTGACACAATATGAAACTTACGTTAACTGCCAATAAATTTAATGAACAAAAGAACAATAAATCTAATTAGATGCCGTGTCAGATACCACATTGATTACGTAAGTCTTTCAATATATACGGTCAATCTTCCTAATAACGAAAAGACTTCCAAAACAAAAAAAGTAAACAAAGATTTGGATTAATTAAATATGTGATCCAAATTAGCAAACATAACTGAAAGCAGTTAAAATTTACAGACAGTCGAGATAAGTTTCCTATTTGCTATCGTAAATAGCAAGTCCTATTCCTAATTAAGGGCATTAATGATAATACAGCCAATAACTATACAAGTAAATATGCTAACATATCTCTAGAGAAATATCAAACATAAAATGATGCAGGCAGAGGTTAGACAGATATTCTTGTTGTTGGAGCTAAAGAGGAAACTGAGCTGAGCTGTACGTATCCAGATTTTAAAAGGCATTACAGCCCACAGATAAAACAAACGAGCATTTGTATTTAGAAAAGCTCAAAAGAATACCAGAAATTTTCAAAAAAAACAAAAACCTTTCCTTTTTGACACACTGTTTTTATAAAACATTGAGAACTTGTTTTTAAAAAAGAATGAACACAGTAGAATCTTTGTAAGATTATCATAAATTTTTACCCTCTACTCTCGGTCTTGGAACTGTAAATCTATTCAACTTCGATTGATTAATCAACTTTTGGAAGTTTCTTCGGTCACGCTGTAGTGTACCATTATGCGAACGGCGTGCAAATGTAAGTCGAAAAAAATACCCGGATGATCACATGGCGGAAATTCAAGCCAATAAACTAGCGCTATTAAAGTTAATTAGCACCCTTTCGTAATAGTGGCACTTCATGCACCAATGAACTTTGAGACGGCGGCTGTATGAACCAATGAACTTCGAAATAAAAAAATCGCTAGGTTTGGACAGTAAGATGGAAAAAAAACCAAAAAACTAAGAAAAACAAAGACGATCGTAAAGGCTTTCTTGCTTACGCAGAAATCCAATAAATCTAGTCTAGATCTGAATAGTGTGTAGTGTTTACCTTATCTACAGAGGGTCTCTCTGAGGGATCAGTAGACCAACACGTAGCAATAGCATTAGAGATAGTATTGTAGTCTTTCACTGAGTAAAATTTTTTTAAATAAATGATTGGAGGACGTTTATCGTTCTTAAAAGCCTCCAGTAACATTGCATCATTCACCTTTGCTAGGACTACACCGCAATATTTGGTAAAACGTCTACAGAAGGTCCAAGCTGAAAATATCTTCAATGCCTTGCCAAAGTCAGCACGAAACTCAACCACACTACACGAATTCAAACATGAGACAAAGAAATTCCTAAAGGACAAAGCTTTCGCAAGAACATTAAGTATGAACATTAAAAAAAAAAGAAAATAAAAAAAAATAATTTATTTACGTTTATTTACGTTAAAATTTTATATTGACATTATGCACACACACACACATATACGCAATATATCAGATGAAGAGCCAATACACATATTTGGATATGCTGAAATATATTTGTTATTATTATTATTATTATTATTATTACTTCATGGCGACACAAGATCAGAAAAAATCTCATAGGCAGTCATGGCCCAAGAAAACACATCAGTAGCAAATGAGGCTTTCACCACCTTTTGTGTACATATTTCAATTGCACAGTAAGAAAGTGTCATGCCAACCGTACAAGAAGTGTGCGTCAATGTTGCAAGAATTGTATCTTTCAGGTCGTGAAGATCATCAAAATCTGCTACTTTCACGCTAAAATTACTTCGCCATCCTGAAACTAAGAGATTAGTTGGCTTAAGATCTCTGTGTACAATCCCATTATCATGTAAGTACTTTAGCCCTTCCGTCGTCTGCCTTATGATATTCAATCTTTCTGAGAAAATAATTTCTTCATTATCATTCAGGACAGAAAGCATTACAGCAATGTTGTGAACGACTTCGTCATCAAGTATTAACTGGCAATACTCAAATATGAAGGCTGTTGGAACGATGCTAAATGCCACAAATGTTACGATGTTTGAATGGTTTATGTGACGAAGTTTTTCTGCTATTTTTATAGCTTTCCTTAAATTAAGATATGAATGATCATAATTTGTATAGTGTTTACCTTATCTACAAAGGGTCTCTCAGAGGGATCAGTAGACCAACACGTAGTAATAGCATTAGAGATAGTATTGTAGTCTTACACTGAGTAAAATTTTTTTAAATAAATGATTGGAGGACGTTTATCGTTGTTAAAAGCCTCCAGTAACATTGCATCATTCACCTTTGCTAGGACTACTTCATGGTGACACAAGATCAGAAAAAATATCATAGGCAACCATCGCCCAAGAAAACACATCAGTAGCAAATGAGGCTTTCACCACCTTTTGTGCACATATTTCAATTTTATTATCGTTTCAACAGAATGGAAATGGAAAAATTTAATTTGAGGGTTAAATCTTAATTTATATTTTACTTTAAGTATATATAAACCTGATAAGCCTTTTAACCTTAACCTCCTGTGTTTATAAACAAAGTCCCTTTCTTGATCTGTTAGTTCCATAGATGCTAAGATTGTGCTTAATGTATGTCTATTACCGCTGCTTTTAATTTTACTAGGGTCCTTTAATTCCAACCTATCCAAAACTCGATGCAAACTGTGCCAGCCAGTTCTAAAGAACCTTTCGTGCTAGCAAAAAAACAGTTGTTACCATTAGGTAGTCTCTCACATCCAAACCTGCTATTTTAACTGGAGGTATTAACAAAGAACCAAGATGATAGTTACCTGAATATATATAAATGTTAAAGGAAATTGTTAATTTAATTCTACTGGCATCTTTACATACAAGTAATTGAATTTGCTTTCTTGTTTTGATTGTTTCCAGTTATAAAAGAAGTTTCAATGAATTGACTAAGGCCATCTAATGAATCCTGGAATTTAAGTTTGGTTGGTTCCCCATCTCCTTTTCCATTGATGACAATCAGCCATGTCATAGCCAAGACACTCAATTCAACAAAATCTAATGTGGAAGTGAAAGTGAAAGTATTGGTCAATTTCACTATATGCTTGATGGTATAATCTCAAATCATTCTCATATCTGATTCATATGGAAGTTGATCAAACAGTTGGCCAGAGTTTACCCTGCTGAATATATATAGAGCATTGTTGAAGAAAAACCCAGGTTGTTTTAGTATGATGGTGTCGATATGGGCAATAATCCTCATAACAGATCGAACAGTTTTTGTCGGTTCAACAGAATGGAAATATTTATTTTTTAAATTTTATTATATTTTAAGTCTTATTACGTATTTAGTTTAATTGTGTATCCCAACAAATCTGATAAGCTATGTAATGTAAAAATTGTGCAGTAAAAAGGTTAGAGAGAAGAATATTAAAAGAAACAGCGTACATATGTGTTGAAGATATGCATAGTCTTTTACAAGCTATTTGGACCCACGAGAAAAAGAAACCTGAACCTTAAAAAAAAACTTCATAGAAGATGAGCGGCTTATTGGGGATATGTGATCCAGATTACTAATCCAAAATGGCCTAGAAGCTGTAACAAATGTAAATAGTTTTTTTTTCTGTTTCTCTTTTAAGAATATGAAGAAAGGAATATTATCATAAGTCCATAAAGAATGCTTTCAGTTCCAGAGAAGAATACCTTCGTGTATTTCTATCCCATGTAGATAGATAATTTGGATAACAAATAAGTTTTCTCGCAAAGGTTAATAAAAAAAACAAAAAACAAATGAATTATCAGATGATAGATTATATACCTTTCCGAATGAGGTGATCAAAGAATTTAGAATTAAATAAAGAATAAATAAAGAATAAAATTTCAATATACATAGTCTGATTTTAATGAAAGGTTTCAGTTACAGGGACATTATGATGGGAGATTTAATAATAATTTAATAATTGGATTTCTGCGAAAGCAAGAAATACATTAAAACCAGCTTTGGTTTTGTTTCTGCTGTCCAAACCTAGCGGTTTTTTGAAATTTCGTGCGTGCGTTTACACGCATTCATCACATCCATGCGGAAAGCCATTTTTTGTAGCACAAGGCCTCTTCCACGAGAAATTTCTGGCGACTGGTAGGCTTTCTTTAGTGCTTATTTATCCACCATTTGCTTTATTTAGGCTTATTATATCCGGGGGGCATCGGAGTAAAAGTGAGGTCTGACTGTGTGAGATTTGCCAGGAAGCCCCTAGCTGATTCTAGCTTTCTAGCTTATTCCAGCTTATCCTAGCTAATCCTAGCTGACCAAGCAAAGCATTGAGGCAAACTTGAGAAATACCAAAGTCGTTCATAGTTAAACCTTTTAAAAGCTATATTTTTAAATGCTTGGTTACACTAGCTTAGTTAGGTAGATACGTAGTTAGTTTAAAACATAGTTATAAAGTGTTTGTATGTTTGCCTTTCCATTGTTTAATAACTTTTAATTTTGTTGGGATTTTTTAAGACAAGTTTTTTTATATGTGATAAATTTTCCCTTGTAAACTTTGTACAAGCATCATCAGATCAAATTAAGTTAAAAAATTTTAAAATGTATGTATGTATTATAAACAGCTAAAATTATTTTTATTATCATAGGTAACATAAAGCATAAAAACATAATAAACAATTCATCTAATATATACAGTCCTAAATTAAATCCTCCCAAATGTGTGATAACACTTTAATTTCGTCTTTCTTGTTCAATATTGCGTCATGGTCAGTTTTCTTAATTGCTATGGCTTCTTTAAATAATCGTTTTACATGATTTTCTTCTTTGTGTAAAATTTTCACTTGGTCCCAGTCTATTAACTGATTCGTGTCCTTTATGTGCTTTGAGAGTCCAGATAAGTTTTTATTTTCCTTATTGGCATCCATTTTATGCTCCTTCAATCTGGTCAGCAATTGTCTGCCTGTTTCTCCAATATATTTCTTATTGCAATCTTTGCACTGTACTTCATACACCACTCCTTGTTGAGTTTGATTCATTTGTTTTGAGTTCTCTCTCTGCCCTATTTTGTTCTTCAAAGACTTCCCTTTAGTATGTCTGACTGTTACATTGTACTTCCTGCTTATTCTCGAGATTGGTTCGGATATACCTTTTTCATATGGTAAATATAGTATTATAGCGTTCTCTTCATTTTCATCAATCACCTTCTTTTCTTTTGGTTCCAACGTTTCTTTAACTGTTTTCTGTACTAACCATTTTGGGTAATCATTCAATTCCATGGTTTTCATGATATAGTCAATTTCTCTTTTGAAGCACCACAGAATCTGACTTCAAAAGAGAAATTGACTATATCATGAAAACCATGGAATTGAATGATTACCCAAAATGGTTAGTACAGAAAACAGTTAAAGAAACGTTGGAACCAAAAGAAAAGAAGGTGATTGATGAAAATGAAGAGAACGCTATAATACTATATTTACCATATGAAAAAGGTATATCCGAACCAATCTCGAGAATAAGCAGGAAGTACAATGTAACAGTCAGACATACTAAAGGGAAGTCTTTGAAGAACAAAATAGGGCAGAGAGAGAACTCAAAACAAATGAATCAAACTCAACAAGGAGTGGTGTATGAAGTACAGTGCAAAGATTGCAATAAGAAATATATTGGAGAAACAGGCAGACAATTGCTGACCAGATTGAAGGAGCATAAAATGGATGCCAATAAGGAAAATAAAAACTTATCTGGACTCTCAAAGCACATAAAGGACACGAATCAGTTAATAGACTGGGACCAAGTGAAAATTTTACACAAAGAAGAAAATCATGTAAAACGATTATTTAAAGAAGCCATAGCAATTAAGAAAACTGACCATGACGCAATATTGAACAAGAAAGACGAAATTAAAGTGTTATCACACATTTGGGAGGATTTAATTTAAGACTGTATATATTAGATGAATTGTTTATTATGTTTTTATGCTTTATGTTACCTATGATAATAAAAATAATTTTAGCTGTTTATAATACATACATACATTTTAAAATTTTTTAACTTAATTTGATCTGATGATGCTTGTACAAAGTTTACAAGGGAAAATTTATCACATATAAAAATACTTGTCTTAAAAAATCCCAACAAAATTAAAAGTTATAAAACATAGTATTTCTGATGAATTTTTCGCTTTTACTTTGTTTCTTAATTGTTTTTTTCGAAAAAGTTTGTGTTTTTTTTTGGTTTTTTTATCGCTCTTTTTTCTTTTCGCTCTTTTAGCTCTTATATTATACATCGTTTCTTTTTTTTTAAAAAACTGTCATATATAATTGTATCCATGGTTATCCATCTTCAAATTTGAAGAATGTCACTAGTCTTTCATTTTTTATGATTCAGTTGGTTTTGCAGAAAGCCTTATGCCTGTTAGGGCATCTTGTTTATTAATAATTTAATAAAATATAATAATATGTTTAATGTAATAGAATAATAGAATAATTGAAAAGTTGAGAGATGTTTTGATGACAATAATAAATGGAAAATTATGGAAAAGTGCATTAAAATCTCAAATACTGTGCTTTTTATAGGAGATCGAAATGGCAATCATGAGAATTTTTCTGTTCTGTTCTGTTCAGGAACTGTCCAATAGATGAAACACCAATGTTATCGAACAGCTCCGAAGTTCTGACCTTCTTGGAACCTTAGTAGAATAGAAAGTTTAATCATTCAAGACTCACATTGTATTATCACTATCATTCAAGACTTTGTAGCAACACCTTTACATACCTCTCTAACTTTTTCATTATTTTCCTTGATTGTTGGGGTTTCATTACATCGTTGAAAAACTCTAAAATAGCAATATGCAGTACATGAGATCTGAGAACAGAGATTTCTGCTAGAAAGGTTAGAATAAATTCATCCTAGTAAATATAACAGGCATCGTAAATTTTGATTTTAATTTTTAAAATCTTCTACCGTAATCTTTGGATTGATCTTTTCTATATTCTCTGAGAAGTTTGGTCAAAAATTGTTTTGGTTTATTGGAACTATTTCATTCCTCTCGACTGAAGTGTGTTTTAGCCAATCTAGAGGGTCCAAATTTCAAAAATTTCTTTTGGACTGTCTATAAAGTCTATAAAGGTACAAAGCTACAAGGGCTACAGGGCTTACTAGAGAGGGGCGCTAATTGGCGTGGGGGCGCTTATAATAAATTCATTAAGTCACCATAACTGTAAATAAAAACTGAAAATAAAAGACATGATCTAATAACAACAAGCAGAAAGAAAAATAATGCTTTTGTCGTAAAAATTAAGCATCAAGTTTATATAATCTTTCGTTTTATTATGGAATTTTCTCTTTTTGTTCAAACTTCTAATTACCGCCCGGGCGCTTATTACTTTCTGATTAAATGTTAGTTCACTGTAATAAACGCCCGACAGTTAAAGAAAGAAAATGAATGTTTTAATTTTCCTTAGTTAAGTAATGTTGATTGTTAGATTTTGGTTCTACACCAGCCTGTAACTAGATGAGCAGCGGAGTAGAGCTTTTTTAGTTTAATAAATGGAACACCAAACGTAAGTGGTTCTGACACGGAAAAAATGAACTCTGAAAAAAAGAGCTTCAAAGATTTTACTTTTTTTGCGCGAACTAATTAATCACTATGACAACGGAATCTTATCGGCAGGTACACTCTATCTTAAAAATTCATAATAAACGAGCCTCAAATATTCTAGAGTGATTCTTAATTTTTTCATGTTTCTTTAAAAAATGGCGTTCTAAGTCGTTAAAACTGTCCGGAAATGGTGCGAATTCTTAAAAAGTAAAATGATGGCTGGGGAAAGGGATATGAAAAAACGATTTGTGGCTATGGAGTGACATCTAATTTTACAGTTAAAATGGATTAGAAAGGCATCTAAAATATAGGAAAACTTACACACAAAACCTCTTTTTGAAATGTTGAAATCTATACTTTGAGCCTGAGCAGGATTCTTAAATTATTCTTAATTTTTGGGCAATCTGAGCTTAATGATTTTTATAAAAAGGATTTTTATTTAAAAAAGAGAGTGTATTCAAAGCACCATCTGCCGACTTTTTATTCAATATGATGGATTTTTTCATGATCTTTCATGTAAACAAATACTTTCGTTATAGCCGCTAAAACAACATTTTTGGAAAATAAACAGACTTCCCAGCCGAACTTTGAAAAAATAGTTTCACCATTGGAAAATTCAGGGTTCCTTTCATACTCATGTACAAAAAAAAATATATATTTTTTGAAAATTTAATGATTTTTTCCCTTACTCATACCTTAACTGAATAAGATGATTGTTTCTCAAACATAGAAAGATTTAGATTCTATTTAAAGAAGTTCGAAAAGACTACGGGAATTCCCCATGGAGCATAAAATCTTTTTCTATTCCCCAAGGAAACCTTTTCTCACGCAACAACTGACAAACAAATTATCTACTTTTGAAGTGTTTATCTTATTTAGAAAACATTTCAATCAAATTTAGGAAAATATCACTGAAATCAATTTTACTTAATGAGTTTCAATGTTCTTTCTTTTCCCATCAAAATCTTGTTCATACGTATAATATGTCAAGGTTACTGATCTGAAATATTTCACAGGCGCAAACACGTTCATCGTCACGTTCATTGCACTCCAATGGTTTCTTTTCCAAAAACTATTTTTAGTCTGTTGACTGTTGTGTATCCGTTTGAATTTTTGGACGTCAGAGTCTTGCACATTTCTGTTATTTTCTAATTATTATTTACAGAATAATTGTTTCTTATCCTCGTATATGGTAAGTTAAATTTTTGCTCCCTTGAGCGTAGTTCCTCTGAAGCAAAATTGGGAATCCCAATGCTCGAACAAGTTCTAAAGAATAAGCGAAGAACGTATTTTGGAAAAATAAATTCGTCGCTTTTCACGAAAAAATTCAAACATCGAAAAATTTCCTTCATCTATTTCTTGGCCCATACTTTCCTTCCCTTTCTTTTCCTCTTTGATCTCCTTTCTCGTCGTCTTTACAAAATTATATACAAAAGTGCAAAAAGCCATATTCCTCTGACACTGACTTTTTAAAATTTACTCACGTGCCTTATAATACAGTGTGTCCACGAGAAAGTGGGCACCTTGTTTAAAATACAAACAAGAGGCCCTGGGCCTTAAGGTCAGCGCGAACTGTCTGCTCAAAAATCTAAAGATCATGAGCACTTTACAAAAGAAATGACTAGCATTCTAAAATAGTTGGATTAGTACCTGGTATTTTTTCTAACGGAAGTCGCCTTAAATAAATCTAAGGTAAACGTTATAAAAGAAAACTTTGTGTTTCCATAACAGTTAAATCCTTTTCCTTATTAGTCCACAGATTGTGACAGCATATAAACTACATACAGTAATACGATACGCATGAACCGAAATCATATGGAAAGGAAAAACTACAGCAACTTTGATACTTTATTCGGTTTTATTTAAGCTTCAAATTTCAGTTTTACAAGTTAGACCTTGCAGCTTTACGTTCTTACAGGATAGCGTGTTTGGTTAAACACGCAGGTGAACTTTCGTTTTTACCAACTAAGTGGTCCTCAGATGAGGTTACATGAAGATCCAATGCCAAGCAGTTGCTGATTACTAAAAACAAAAGTGTAAAAGTTATGTATAACTGCACAACGCACCAATTAATTGTAATTTATTCCATTTCACAAAATTCAGATCTTATAGAAACTTCAATTACAGGATCATAATTTTAACTCTAATATCATACCTGAAGGGAAAATAGTTACTACTGAATTTCTCAATCTCATGGTGGCAGGTCAGTGTCTAATTGTAAGATTTTACCTAGGTGCCATTGACATATTGCTTTTAAAATTTTTGGTGACTAGAAGGAAATTTTAATGGCCCAATAATCAATAACACTCTACAATTTCATTAAGCTTAGAAGTGCTTACAAAATAGAAAAAAGATCTGAAATTGCATTATAAAACTCAACTCTCTTGTTATGGAAATTCTTAAACCATATTTACAATTTAAATACTTTTTTCGCCTGTCCAATCAGGCCATTAAAACACTGGTTTTCAAAAATTTTGGTGGCCCGAACCAATTTCTGACTGTCTCAGACAATTGGGCCACCACTGAGATCAGACACTGCAGGTGAGTCAATATTGGTCAACAAAACTCAGTATATAAAATAAATTTAGCATTCCGAAAAAGGTAAAATTCATGGTTTCAAAGGATTCAATTCATGGAAATTCATATAAATTTTTCTTTGAAATATTTTTCCTAATGGCACAAAAATGTAGAACATGACAACAACTAAAAGTGCTTTTGATATTTGTCAATTTTCCTTATTTCGAACACAAATCAAACCCAACTGTTGTTAACTGATTGCATGACTCATTCTGTCAATCAAACTAAAAGACATTTCTGCCAATGAGTATGGATGTAGCTCATTGATCGGAATTGGGAAAATTTCTGGTCATCGTTGGTTATCAGGCATATCGCTGCCTGAATGAGTTAATCAAATTTACCAACAAATAACACTTAAAGTATCTTTTTCTCTGTTAGCAAGTTCACTACACACAGTTGCAAGATTTTGGGCAGAGGCAGCAATAAGTATACAAACAATTCCAGCTTGTGGCATGAAAGTTTTCACTTGTAAAATGATCCCTCAAAATTCCACAAGGCTGAATAAAAAAAATAACCTGTCTTAATGAGAGACACTCCTAGATGGGAAGGAATTTGCACCAAGGGATGGTAATTTCGCTGGTGATTGTTTCCATACAGATAAGGAAAATATCAATACCTTAAAAGTATTAAATTTCGCGGGAAGAAAATTTCGCGATTTTCGCGATTTCGGGTAAAAATCGCGAAAGTAAGTACCCGCGAAAAAATGTCCGAAACCAAAAATCGCGAAATTAAATAATACCCGCGAAATTTTCTACCCGAAATTTTAAATTCGCCAAATTTTGCATTCGAAAATTTTTCTTAGCTTTTCCCATGCATTCTTAGCAGAACTAATGCATTCTTGTGAAGGGGAGAGTAAAATAAACAAGTTAATTCAAGTTTTTTACTGTTTCAGTCTATTTCTGCTGTTTGTTATTGCTTTAGTTTCCCTTTATCGAAAAAAAAAAACACGAGTAAGAATACCCTGAAAATTTTCGTAAAACCGAAAATCGCGAAATTAAATACCCGTGAAAAGTAAAAATTTTGCAAACGCGAAATTAAGTACCCACGAAATTTAATACCTTTAAGGTATTAATATTTATCATGATTTAAATGGGTAAGAAAAATATGTTACCTTATTCGTTTAAATTGTTTGCGGGAGAATTACGTGACAAATTTTTGCGAATTGAGCCTCAAAATAATTCGGAATTTGTGGGACAAACTTATTGAACTCAAAGACGTGAAAAAATAAATTTCCTTTTATCCTTTATATACTCATCATCATTTTCATTATATATCTAGAATATCAAAAATATTCTTATATCTATAATACAATCTTAAGAATCCCTTCTCATTTTTACCTGAACCAAAGAAAAAATGTATAGTTCTGAATGTATAGTAATAATATAGATGTAATAGAGATAGATTGAAAAGTTAAATATTATGTCTTCTTGTTTCGGGATCTATTATTTCTGTGGTTCGCAGTACAATTCACTTTCCTCTTTATGAATGGGAAAAAGCTTTAATTGCAGGGTAAATTTTCGTGATTTCATGGCTAAATTACAAAAATAAATTCCGCAATTACTGAAAGAAATTCTCCGGCATTTCTAAGTACGAATAAGGTATATGTAATTATAATTGTATAGCTATATATTCGTTTTTGTTTGTGTTTTTGTAATATTTTCTTCATCTTTGTCTTCTTATGAGCTGATGTGCGTTATTGCTACTGTTAATTATATAACAACTAGCCGCCAAGGCGGCGTCGCTCCCCGCCCATATTCACCTGCTCTGTGTATCACTGTATCAATTAACGGCAAATTACTTTATAAACGGCTCATACAACTTGGAAAAGATTCGAAGTCACAACCTCTGGTGTGCAGTCAGTGTTACAACAGTGTTACATTAACTATTTTTCAGGTTTTTCATTATGTGTGACTTATTTATTTTTTAAAACCAATCGTTAATCAGTACAACAATGCACTCAAAACGTAGGAAGAACTTCCACTTTTTATTAGCTTTTGTAAAAAACCTTTTTTAAATAGTTACACGCTCAAACATGGGTGCTATCAAACAGGTCGAAAATGGTTTCTCTTCTTAAAATGTTCGCCATGTTTTTTACCTATCGGTTTTTAAACATTTTGATTGCCCAAAAAAAAAGTTCACTCGTCTCAGACAGTCAGGCATGAGTTAGTGGCAAACCGCACATGCTGCCACGTTCTGCCACTGCTGCTTTTTGTCCAAAATGTTTAATCAGTTAGTTTCTTTGTATTTAGTTGATGTACTGTTTTCAAAGCCAAGTCAATGTGGAATATAAAACTAACAATAATGATAAAAACAAAACCTTATTCCTATTTAGTTCATCAGTCAAAAAAAGTCACGTTCGATTGGGGTTGCAATGTATTTGCTTCGAACTCACGTCGCACACAAAAAAAGAAATAATTTCGCTCACAACTTAATCTACCATTTTGCGTGACTTACAAACAAACAAACAAACAGACAGACAGACAGACAGACAGAGAATCGGCTATTAATATATAGATTCCTCTAATTTAACTTCTAAAATATTTAACATTTGTGCCATAAAAATCTTGCTAACTTTTAGTTCATTCAAAATTTCATCACTACAAAAAAAGTGTTTAATAGCACAAGAACACAATAAAATAAATAATTCAGTAAGAATCACCTAGTTTTCCCTTAAGGTATAAGGTAACATCTTATCTTTAAATATACATAACGTTTGGGAGAAAAAGAATTCATATAACTTGAGTAACCCTAACATGAGAGATAAATAATCTATATTGCAACTTGCCTGACTTTTTCTTCTTCTTAAAGGGAAATTAAGCCTTAAAATTTCTTTTCTGAATTTGAGCATGAAATACTTCATTTATCCTAGAGGAACACCTATTTATGTATAAAAGGTATTCTAAATGAAAAAAACTGCTAAAAAACAATTTAGTTAAATCGCCATTACAGCTTTCGTTATAAATATCATGACGTCACAGAGCGAATTTCATTTGCAGAAACATCAGACGTAGGCAGCACATGATGACATGTTTTTACGCCTATGTTCTAAAGATACGAGAAACGGTAGAAAAACAACAAAGACAACACAAAGATATTTATCATTCATCAACATAACAATCTTAAACATCAAGAAACAGCCAAATGTAAAATAAATTTATCGTTAGCGATTCAAGAAAAACAAAAACAGTCATACTGAAGATTTCATTTTTTATACATCTAAAATATACACATTTGTTCAAAAACTCACTTACGCACATATACCTGCTATAAATCTAAAACGAAATACTTTTAATAAAGGTTTTATATCACAAAGCACACAAGAACTTTCATCAACAAAAACAAAATATTACAGTTTATGTAATCCTTACAAAAAGAACGATCGCGCTGTGACGTCACAATTTCATCGCAGAGCACTGCAATGGCGTCCGTTGTTAGATACTAAATAACGAAAAACTGAGTATAGTTATCATTTAAAATAATTTTTAATGGTCACAGAAGATTAATGAGACCTTTCTGCAGCTAATATAAAAAGTTTTTGATAAAGGCTTAATTTCCCTTTAACTTTTTATCCCATCCAATTAGGAAGCGTGGTTGCTAATGTCTTGATTCAATACACTTCAATATAAGTTTATACTGTTGTTTATATTTACATCTGTAAAACCTAATTCGACTGAGGAACCATAAATGTACTTCTTGGTTCTTCTTGATAAGTTTCGCTCCCAAAATGCACTAAGTTAAAATAAAGGGTGGGGAGGGAGGGCGCATTAAAACAAATAATTTACTTATTCATTCGAATGAAAACAACTTTTTTGTATTGTAATATATTTACTTCGTCACACACAAGTGATACATTTTCCGAAAATCAACGTTGTGCTTTAAACTTTCTGATTTTAACTGAAAAATTTTAAATTAGTAACTACGGGCGTATAACTGGGGCGTGAAGAACTGCAACATAACAAACACACACACGGACGGACTGACAGACACGGGGAAATGAAAGATCAGCTACCTTACGGCGCTGACCAATAACTTTTCGAGTTTTTAACAATGCAATGCGGTTTTTATATGCTTTCCAAAAATATTAGTTGTTACTAGCCGCCCAGGCGGCGTCGCTCGCCACTCATGTTCAGCATGCGTCCAATTCACGAAAAATTAAGAACTGATAAAAATGCATGTGATGGTTTTAACACGGATAAAAATTTGGAAATGCTGACTATAAGGGTGAGCAAAAAATGTCATAGAGTGTTCAGCAGAAACATAAATTCTCATGAAAAAGTGTTGACAATACTACAAAGATAGCATCAACAAATAAATAAATAAATAAATAAATAAACCAAATAAAGGGGGGGGGGCTTCTATTCGAGGGGGGCGTTTAAAAGAGGGGAGCGTCTATTGAATTTTTGTGAACTCTTCTTTTTCGTAAATATAAACTAAATATAAACATCGATAAAAAATATACGAAATTAAACTTCAAGATTATCGTCAATGAAGACAAAGTTTCCAACTGTTAGTTTAAAATTTAAAAAGAAAGGCGTCTATCGCAAATTTCCATATTTTTATACAAAACGAAAACATTGAGGCTGAAACAATGCAATGTAGTAGTTCTACATGCCTTAATTAGTGTGTCTGTAGAGAGGGGCGTCTATTCGAGGGGGGCGTTTATTTAAAAATCTCCTGAAAAGGGGGCGTTTAATCGATACATTACGGTATCTTTAATCACTTTTGTAAAAGTGTATATCGACTTCGTTAATGGTCTTCCAATGCGTTTTTTGGTTTAATCCATTTATTCTTGGAAATGATAATTCTCGGTGAATAGTGAGTGCATTGCATCTACGTACGCATGCAGTTGGAATTATCGGATCTTCCGAAAAGTGCATTTTTAAAAATTGATGACATATCATTCGTAAGCGAAACCAAAGAATCTAAAAAAATAAATAAATAAAGTTAAGGTTGAATTTAAAATCCGAAATATGCAGCCGACAATATATCTTCCAACTAAACTTTCATTCACAATTACCTTGACAATGCTATCTAGACTATAGTAGATACTGGTTATCCATAGGATACTGTCAGGAAAGGTTTTTCCCACGAACTACCAACACCAAGTTGACCTCAATACTATACTATAAATCTAAAGAATCTGAATAAATATAAGTTAAAGATAATGAATTAAGTTAGTCAATTTTGTCAGTTAGGAAAGATTTATTTATTCATTTACATTTCGCTCCATTGTTCTATTTCTGCTGACATCAGCATATTTCATTCATTATCTTTAACACGGACAATAACCTCTTTATCCTCAATAAACTAAATGAACTAACTTTAAGGAATAGTTATCTCTCAAACTGACAAAGAAGTTTTCTCTTAAACCATAACCTGTAATGTCATTTCACAAAACATAGTGAAATAAAGATCAAAGGAAGTATGTATTCCAACTCTACCTGAACTCTCATTTAGATAACAACAGACTTATAGAATAAGATTCGCAAGTGATTTGTAACGACTAAATAAAGAGTAATCCGTATATAACAACATATTTTTTGTAACTAAATAAACTACAATGATAAACTAAATATAAACTAAAATAAACTAAAATAAACTATGGTATGGAATTACCATACACTCGACCGCAAATGACTGAATAAACAACCCATTATTCCCTAAAACACAAATTAGAAAAACTATTCGGAAGCTTAAGTAAGTGGGCGCTAATCAGCCATTCACGGTCTAAATTTAATTTGTTGGTTCAGTTCACTTGATTATTTTTCATTTCGAGACATTTTAAAACTAATTTCAATGAAAACTGAACCTGAGTGTATGGTAACTCCATACCGTATAAGGGATCAGCCCTCACTCAAAAACAGTGAGGACTGACCCCTTATACTTCATCTCATAATGCTTCGTATAAAAAAATTTTTTTTGGGGTTTTTTTATATTTTTTTTTTGTGGGGGGACGTAACCCTCTCGGTCACGCCCCCCATTTTTTTTCCATATTTGGAAGGCCCTCCTGGACTTGGAGCCAGGATGGGCCTTCCTATATGCGAGGAAGTCTTGTCGTGTTACTAAAATAAAATGATAGAAAGTTAAGGATCAGTTAAGATAATAAAAAACCAAATAGTATGGCTTATACGAAAAACTTCACAACTCACAACGTGTGGTCTCTTGCGATTCTAAACAGGAAGATAAAATTAAAAAATGCAAATATGATCAAGTCCATGTAAAGAGCCAACATGTATTAGTGAAAATAAACGCTTACTCTGGCTACTTCCTTGGACTAAGTGCCCTATAACATAAAAGATGAACAATGTAAATACTACATCTATTGAAGTGCATTCTACATGTTAAGAAGGAAAATATCAAACCACCACCATTCGCGCCATTCTCCTTGTCTATGAATGAAATAGAATGAAATTACAATATATTGACAGTGATATCCATAAAACAGCAAAAAGAAAATAAGAACTCACCTTCTCTTAATAAATCTTCTTCTTCTGAAAGGAAAGGAAAAGTATTAATAACCTATTTAAATTGATGGTATTTTGGTATTTTAAAGGATTAAGTTCTTTTACCTTTTTTGGATATATCACTAACTAAAATATAAAAGAAAGTATTTCTAAATAGACAATCCTGTCATTTTCTCCTATATTTAAAGCTTCATTTGAAAACTTACCACCATCCTCCACTTCATCAACATCAACTAAAACATACAACATACCCATGAAGATTTAAGCTGCATTAATAATCTCAAATATAATTAAAATCATTAAATACTTACTTTTTTCCGCAAATGGGTTTTTAGAAACTAAAATAAAACAGTGACAAAATCATTTTTCATTCTTATTTCAAAATAAAAAAAGCAGAAAGATTATTACCATTTATTTGTGCTGTGGCAGCCATTTTTTTTTCTTTATAAGATTATTATTATTAATTCACTAAAAGAAAAATAATACTAAGAATTACACTTTTCAAAGACAACAGGATGAATGCCCTGACTTTTGGTTCATGGTTTGTGCATGCAAGGACAATCTCAAGTAGACTCTAAAAAACCAAAGTAAGATGATATCTGTTTCCGATGAATTGATAAAACGCATGCACAACCCATGGTAACAGAGTACACGACGTGAACGTAAGTCAATGGGACTTGTACTCCACCTAAAAAAACAAATGTACAGAAACAAAATGTTTTTAAGGTAAAATAGTTCAGTAACAATAAAAGCATATCATCTATTTTCAGCACCACCACAAAGTAATTGTCAGTGATTTAACAAAATAGCATCACTCAATCCACCACTGCAGTTGAGCAACACAATGTCACAGAGTTGGTATACCAACTTAGCCGAAAAGCCGCTTTTAGACAACTGCAATGATATTCACTCTCCAAATGAGTGAGGATATCAAAATGCTCACCGGAAAAGCAGTGTTTTCATTTCCGGTATTTTTGTAACTCACTCAACAATACAATACTTTTGTGGATATGAAAAGATGAAAGAAAAGATATGCAGAATTAAGTTACTGTAATACTTGTGGAAAGACAACATTTTGAGTATACATCTTTCCATTGATATAACCTTGTTTCCCAGTAGCAGCAACTTTGATTTTCACATTATTAAATGCCTTTGCCCTGGAACATGCCACATATAGCTGACCGTGAGAAAAACACGGACTCTGCAAAAACAAACCAATTTTATCAAATGTTTGACCTTGACTCTTGTTAATAGTGAAAGAGTAGGCCAAACGGATAGGCAATTGTCTGCGTTTCAATGTAAAAGGCATACCTGTATCTGAAGGTGACAGTTCAACCCTAGGTATGAAAATGATTTCTCCAACTGCTGACCCTGTCAAAACTTCAGCTTTAATAAAATTGCCTGACAGTTCACGGATAATCAAGCGTGTGCCATTACAGAGACCCTTCCTGATATTAAGGTTCCTCAAGAGCATAATAATAGCCCCAACTTTAAGCTTCAAACAATGAGGAGGCATACCTGATGGCGTGATGCTATTTAAAAAATCAAGCGGATAATTTTGCCGCTCATCTTCATCATCACATACCACCTCATCAGCACTGTAATAACAAACTGCATTTCCTGGCAATCTGTCCAACACCTCATTGTTAATGATTAACGATTGCTCGTTTGTTGGTGTCAAAATGGCTGTGGCGGCATATTCGTGAGGTTCCAATCCGTCATACATCACCGATATAATAGAAGTGTTTTGGGGAACAACGCAACAATCAGGGATTTCGACTGAGCCTTTAGCAGGTTCATTTTGTTTTGTTGGCAGTTCACCATTACCAAGTTGTAATAGCCATGCACAGAATTCTTGTTCTTCCGGCCTGGCTCTCATGTTCTCGGTAAGTGAGTACTTTACCACTGATGCCCATAAAGCAGAACTTGTCAAGCAAACTTCAATAACATCAGTTGGTTTTGCCTTCTTCACAACTGGTAAACACTGACGAAAATCGCCACCCCACAAAAGTACCTTTCCACCGAAAAGTGCATCACTACCGCAAATATCACGTAGTAATCTGTCGATAGCATGAAAAATGTGCGTAGACACCATTGTAGCTTCATCAATCAGAAACAGGTCAATACTCCGAAGGTATTCTGCATGTTTAGATGTCGGGGTTATCTTACATACGCTGTTTTCTAAAACAGGAACAGGCAAACGAAATAATGAATGCAATGTACATCCACCAGAGAGTAAGGTGGCTGCAATACCTGTATATGCAGCAGTTGCAACTTTCCAACCTCTGGCTCTACATGCTGCAATAACATAGTTATATGTAAAAGTTTTACCTGTGCCAGCTGGTCCATCCAGATAAAACAATGTTTCAAGTTGTGCTAAACCATTACGCACATTTGAAACAGCAGACAAAATTGCATCAGCCACAGCTACCTGCTGTTCATTAAGCTGAGGCCTTACCTGTTGTGCCCTGTCAATGTAAACATTTACATCCACTTCTTCCTCGGGGATCTGTTGAACCAACTCTGGAAGATTAAACTGAGTTAAGGACATACCGAATTGTTTCAGGACATTATCAATATAACCCAAAGCTCTTTGTTCTGCTTGGGCAAGAGCTAATGTTCGAGTGTAGTCCTCACACAGATGCTCCTTGAATGTATTCCACAACTCAAGGGGATTGGACGGTTCGCAGTGTGTCAAAATCGTGACAAACAGCTGTCTCATCTGTTGCGGCATTTGAAAGGTTGACGCCTCTTCCAATGTGTTATGCCACTCTTCATCATCTTGTAGAAGACCTCTGGCAATACACGCTTCTCGGAATGTGTCGTAAACCACTCCATTGAAAGTACGCAGATATTCGAATGATGTGGCACCTGGAACATGCAGCAACAAAACCCGAAGGAAAAAACGTTCTCCTTCTGATGGACGGGCATTGTATAACCGAGCGACAATCGGTTTGAATGTCTTTTTTCGTTTTTGCCATTTTTTCTGTTTGTCATGAAAGACATAATGATATGGAATATCTGAATAAAGAAACTGTCGAGCATCAGGATCTTCCAAATTCAGCTTAAACCATGCTGTTAGGTGACTATCTTTCAATGCCCCTTCAGCAGCTGCCTCTTCCTCACCAGCTCTAAAATAAACCTGATGACAATTAGGTAAATGAACAGCTAATCGTTTGATAGTGTGGGATTTATCATTCATGGAGAACTCAAAAATTCTCCACAATGCTTCCGGTGCACTGACATATCGAGCATCTAGAAATGTTTTAATTTCGTCATGCTCCAGACATTCATTAATCTCAACATTAGCACGATCATGTCCTTTGTAAACGTATTTAAAGAGATATTTCACACTTTTTATCGTGGTACATGCTTCCAAATTTATGTGAGCATTGTATTTTTTTGACAACCACGGGCAGTATGGTACAACCCATTGATTATCCAAGTCCACGTTTTTGACCCTCACTGTACGACCATCATTGCGTCTGCGATACATTGGATACCCATTTGCATTCATTTGGGTTGCATCACAGAATGGCTTTGGAAAATTCTTGGTACAGTTGCCATCATCTCCCATGCAGACTGAATTAGGATTTGCATTCCCACAGGGACCATGAATCATACATGATCTGATGATGTTATGTAGCTCTGGTTCAAGTTCAGGATCAGGTATTTCAGCAGAAATTAAGCTGTCAATATCATCAGCATTCTGCAGTTTGTCCTCTTCAGCTAAATGGATAAGAATATGTGCATGAGGTAAAGAACGTTTCTGAAACTCAATAACATACAGGTGCGAAATGGCTTTCCCCAAAACACCATTTTTAGTAATATCCTCTAAGAGTGATTTCAATTTCAAATTAAAAACACGTGCAACCAAGTCAGGTCGATAATGTGCTGGCTCATTATCCAAATTTTCAGTAATTTCTCGCCATTTGGGATTGCACGTGAAAGTGCAAAACAAATCTGGTTTTCCCATTTTAGTGACCATAGCCATAGCATCTTGATAATTTTGTAGCATGGCTCTTGGACCACCCTGAAATGAAGAAGGTAGAATTACTGGTCTGCCTGCTTGAAGGCCACGATTTTCCGCAACATTGGCAAGATGATCAATAAGGCCTTGATATTGTTCAACCCGAAGAGCTGCCTGGTTCATCCGTATGAAATGCAAACGATTAGCTTCAACTTTACAATAGCTATCCACAGCATATTGTTGAAGTAATCTTTTACCTTTTAAGATGGGGCTAAACGCGTCTCTAAAGGCAAACCTAAATGTGTAATATTGCAGCATGGTCGTGCGACGTTGCTGACCTACTGCATATTCTGCTACATGAGGAATGTTGGAACTCCAACCCAACTCTCCTCTTGGAAAAAATACAGGATACACCATTGGATCGATATTAGGTGATTGCGCAGGCAAATCCTGCAATGGTCTATCTCGAGGGTAAACAACAATGTCTCGAGCTAATGGTGGTGCACCATCTTCACCAACAAAAACAGCTGCTACTTCATCGTGATGAGGTAGATTATATCGGCGGCGGTCACCCCCACTTTTCAAGTGCATTCTTACCTGAAAATCAATAGCAAATTAACAAAAGCAGTTGAAAAAGATCATTGGAGTATAACTATCTATTTGCACTTACCTCAGATGGGTGACGATTCTGTTCATTTGCGAGTTGCAATTCCTCCGCCTCTACCTCACCCATGTGTTTATATGCAGCTGCATATGGACTCTCCCTTAAAATGATATCTTGCAAAGTTTGCATGACTTCAGGGGAGCAACCTTGATTTTCTGGTCTTGCCATTCGCTCGTTGAATGCATCCATACCATCATAAATATAAAGTTGACCATAGGATGGAGGAACACCTGGTGGTGGGTGTAAATTACCCGTTCGGTGACATACCTGGCCATTTATACGAAAAACTGGTGGACCACGACCTGGCGGTACAGCCAATTTCGCACCCATGGAAGCAAAAGCAACCGAACTGTTGAACTTTCGAATATTTTCTTGAAAGTTCTTTGCTTGATTGTTATTACCTAATAAAAGATCTTTAAGGTCATTAGGATAATAAATGTTATCTAAATGAACTTTACCATTGTGACAACACTTAAAATTAGTTTCCGCAGCAAACATCTTGGCACCACAAAATTGACAGATCTTGTCCATGGCACCAAGATAGTGTAGCTCAGGTAATTCCTCTTGCCGAGCTGCGCGATGCAAGGGTGGAACAGCATTTCGTTGAACAGCACGCCTTGCCCTCATGCGATGAACATTAGCATTTCGCCGGGCTAATCCTTGACCGTCATCTTCAAGTTGACGATACTGAACACGTCTTTCAGCATTATTGATTCGAAGTCGTTCATTTTCTGATGCGACATGCTGAATATTTGGTGGCTGGATATTAATGTTTTGCTGAAGCTGTTGGCGCCTTGCCTCAGCCACATCTTCATGTGCATGCCGACGCTGAATAACAGAGCGCATTTGCTGCTGATCAGGTGGCTGGAGCACAAACTGGCCATTCCTAAAAACTGCTTGGAAGCCAGGAATAATATTAGTGCCTCTTATATTAAACATCACAGTTCAGAAACACTAACAACAAAAAAAAGAAAGATATAGCTACCAACTGTGAATAAACAGCACAAATCTAGGCAGAAGCATAAGGAAACTGACTAATACAAAATAAAAAGAAATAGCCGAAACTGTGATAATAATCTTCAACGAACCTTTCTATCTAAGAACTAACTTCTTTTTTGAAAATAAACTGGAGAAACTCAACGTACAAAAACGAACCTGGAATGCAGACAGAAAACGTGTTAGAAGACAGAAAGAGTAATAGGTTTTAAATTAGCATTTCTTATAAACAATAGATAAACAGTTCTAAGGAAAGGATAAACACTGGTAATAAATATCGGAAGAACTGCCGTAAAGTTTACCATATTTAAATTATTATGAAAACAAATAAAGAGATCTCACCTCGTTGACGTATATTTCGTACGTATAAACAAAACAATCTTTCGATCAACAGGGCAGCAACCACAACAAATAGAATGATCTAATTAAATAAGAAAATCATCATACATTAGCCAGTAAGTAGCCTATTTTAAAATTTTAAACAAACGGTTTACCTGATCTTTCGCTTTCGATAATACAAACAAAACAATGTATATTTATTATCTATATCAAGCCTCACTGGAAAATTAAAAATTAATTTGTTTACGTTCTGAACGAATTGGTTGCTATAGTTTGCCCGATTCTGGAAACCAATTTTGATTGGCCAAAAAAATTCACGTCAATCAAAACAATCAAAACAATCAAAATAAATGCGCATTGTATAGGTTTCCCGAAAGAAACGTCACACTTAGATGACGTATCATGTACACATGTATACTGATTACGTAACTTTAAGAATTGACTCTCGGCTTCTACCAGGTATTATGCGCATTGTGTTGGTCTCCCGAAAGAAACGTCGCACTTAAATTACGTAACATTAAAAAAAGTGTCTCTCACTTCTTCGTGGTTTTACGACGAAAAGGGAAAAAATAAGAAGGATTTGACCGTGAAAAAAAAACAAATATGTCACTCTCTAAAATAAAAGTGGTATGCACAATCGCGGATTATTATAATAAGATTTATAAAAAATCTTATTTTAAAAAATATTAAGTATTTTTTGTTTCGATACGCTTGTTAATTTTGTAATGATCAATAATACAGACTTTTAAGCTTGGTTCACATGGGGAATAAAGTTGTGAAAAACTAGTTGAATAATTTTACGATAGATATTTGAGTATAATTTTCGTAAGTACCTGGTGACGTTCACACTGAAAACTTCAAGACGTAAATTTATGAAAGCAACTGGCCGTGAGATGGAGAATATCGCTTTGGGAACGCTGCTTTTGGTTCGCTCACGGAAAAGACAAAGAGAAGAAAGTGGGTGAGAAGTATATTTGGAAAAAGGAAACGCTATGGAGACTATCATCAACTATTCCAAGAGATGAAATTAGGTGATAGAGAATATTTTCATCACATTTTGTCCCAACAAATTTTAAAAGTAATTCATGATATAAAAACATAAACTCTAGAGAGTAATACCTACTTTAAGGACTTTGACCGATACTCTGGACCTTTTCTTTTGTACCTTTTAGTTGAACATTCATATGTATATAAGTAAAAACTGAATGGTTATTGTCTATGTTCAACTTTTACTGACTAGAATAGTATATTTTAATGTCAGTATTTTTATGCATCTGTGCAGATTATTTTAAGCTCGCTGGTAACAACTATCTAGTAGCAGTGGATCGTTATTCCAACTGGCCTATCATTGAGCGAGCGCACGACAGGTCGAAGGGTCTGATTGACTGTTTACGTCGGCAATTCTCGACTTTTGGAATCCCTGACGAAATTTCGTCCGATGGAGGCCCAGAGTTTACCGCAACCGCAACATCCAACTTCTTGAAGGACTGGGGGGGTCAACCACCGTCTGTCATCTGTGGCGTTTCCCCATTGAAACTGCAGAGCTGAAGTTGCGGTCAAGACCGCGAAACGTCTCATCACCTCCAACACCGGTCCGAATGGTCACCTCGACACCGACCAACTACAGCGTGCAATTCTCCAATTTCGTAACACGCCCGACCCTTCTACTGGTCTCTCCCCATCAATGTGTGTATTTGGACGACCAATACGCGACTTTATACCCGTCTTACCTGGCAGATATGAGCCTCATCCAACCTGGAGCGATACATTGGACAGACGGGAAGAGGCTCTTCGTAACCGACACATGCTCGCTGCTGAGAGATGGAGTGAACACACGCGTCGCCTCCCACCACTGAAAGTCAGTGACCATGTACGAATCCAAAACCAAACCGGTCCACACCCGACCAAGTGGGACCGCACTGGTGTCGTCGTTGAAGTTCGTCAGTTCGACCAGTACATCGTTCGTATGGACGGCTCTGGTCGATGCTCCCTCCGCAACAGAAAATTCCTACGTAAATTCACACCAGTTCAACCATCCTTACCACGTCGTTCAATCGCTGAGGATCTGCTCTTTATAAAACCAGCTACACCAGCCTTGCCTCCTGCAACACCTGCCTCCGTCAACCCAGCTGACGCACCTCCACGTTCACCTGCGGCATCACAACCTCAACCTCCACAGATAACAACACCAACAGCTTCACCATGCTCCTCGACAGACGATGTTGTTAAGGAGCCTAAAGTACGTCTAGCACTTCGCCGCCTTTGCGATTACAATTCGAAGGGACTAAAGGAATAGCGTTATACATACATTTGTCACCTCGGCGTTATGTTGTTCACACTCCCATATCAGTTTCCTGGCATTTTGTTTGGAATGACATTTACATGTGACATTCGGCATGACAGTGATATTTACACAGCTACTTGAGCTGAAGTTGAAAATGCCCCTCAACTTAGGGGGGATAGAGAGTAATACCTACTTTAAGGACTTTGACTGATACTCTGGACCTTTTCTTTTGTACCTTTTAGTTGAACATTCATATATATATAAGTAAAAACTGAATGGTTATTGTCTAAACTCAACTACCATTCTCAGCAAACTCCAACTTTTCCGCAACTTCTTCCCACGCATTTTGTACAATATCTCTTTCCCTATGGGAAAGGTCAGATTTGTCGTAGATAGCGGGAAAAAAGCCTGACTTGCTCGGCTAACTTTTCTTCTTGAATTGCCACTATATTTTGGTTTCTTTTTTTCGCTTTTATTTCATCTGCCATTTTGAACATAAACCTTCCTCAAACACAAATTTTTTCCTTGAAATATTGACAAAAACTCATTTTGGGTACAAAAGTTATTCTAGAATAAAATTTAAAATGAAAACTTTTTGATATCAAAAGTTGTTCTAAATTTGTTCTAAAACAACTTTTCATAAATTTATTCGATACCTGCTGACGTTCACACGGGAATAAACTTACGAAATTTCATTATGCGCAATACGATTAGAACAACTTTATGACTCGTGTGGACCATGCTTTAACGAGCAATTAACCTTTTGTTTCGTTGAAACAACCACTGTTTTTGGTGTTGTGCTAATTTTGTCACGAAATTTTTTGAAAAGACACAAACCTTTTTTCATGGTGTAATTTTTTATTATGATTTAATAATTTCATATTCCCAAGCATTTCCAAAACCTTTATAAGCGAGAAAACAAACTTTTATGAAATTCATTCAATTATGCAGTTAACAGTCCAGCAGTGAACTTTCGTGTTAAAAAAAGTTTCATGAGACGAAAAGTTATGGAGCTGTTATTCAGGCTTTTAGACAGCAGTTTCTGGGTAAAAATCCCCCATCAAAAAGCACGATTCAAAGTTTTTAAAAGTTTG
Source organism: Turritopsis dohrnii (assembly GCA_027922465.2). Lineage (NCBI taxonomy): Eukaryota > Metazoa > Cnidaria > Hydrozoa > Anthoathecata > Oceaniidae > Turritopsis > Turritopsis dohrnii. The sequence continues at coordinate 48,426 of BQMF02000765.1, read as the reverse complement.
TTAAAGAGTTTTAGAAATGAAACTTTCAATTTCAAGCTTGTAAAAACGTAAAGTTTTCCTTGTGTAAACGCAGCTTTATTACAATAGTTTAGCTTTTTATGATTTCCCATGCTACTCGAGTGGTTAACATCTATTCGAACAAGCGTTAATTGATCATTATTGATTTAATATCATGGTCTCATGGTAAAATCGATTATATTTCCCGAAAAATTGTTTTTTCTGTGAAAAGGGTCATATATTTAGAAAGAGCAAAACAAAAATTGAAAAAAACAAGCACGAAAAACAAAAGATATGCTTATTAAAAGTTAGGTGCCCACTTTCTGGTGGACACACTGTATGTTCTTTGCAATGGGAACAGAAAAGAGACGAATATTTCGGGAGCCAATAAACGCAGAATTTATAAAACAAAATTAGCGTTGAACTTATTTTCGTCAGATTATCTTACTTACTATCAATACTAAATCATTTTTGCCTTATTCCCCCTGTACGTTTATTACCTTCTGTATGATTATTAATTTTAGCTTTAAATTGAATACACGTTTTCTATTTTTTTTTTTTTTTTTAAATAAGAAACCGGTTCAAAAGAAACTCTTCTGAGAAACTGAGAAGTTGCGTAAGCTAAATTTTTTCTCTCATTATTCAGAATATTGTGAAACATTTGTCTTTTTTAAAGCAAAAGAAAAGAAAAATGCCTGTTTCAACGCATTGTAACCTGGACCTTACTTTTCATGATCATAATTTTGGAACGTTCAAATGGTTGTTTTCATACGAAGATAAGAAACCCTTAAGAAACTTTTCTAGTAAATTTAGGGTAAATCTGTAAGAAACTGGCTAGAGACCCAAAAGCTTTGTTTCTTATAAAAAACATGTGTATGTAACTTGAACATCTCTGTATTCCGTTTTTCAAATAATTTGAAAAACGGAAATAGGGAGTTTCTCAACTCAAAAAACTGTATTTTTTTGTTCTGAAAGTTTCTTAAAATTGGGCTTCTTTTAGGATACACGTTCATTTTTTTTAACAAACTAAGCTTTTGGGTCTAGAAAGGTTTTTCGAGGGTTTCTTACTACAGTATAAAGAATTTTGGCCTTATTCAGGAATGTCGCAGAGAACAGACTTATTATGATTTTTGCTTATCAGAGTGTTACAATTGCAATACTTAACATTGACTTTAAAAAGTTAGCTCACGAAATTTCTCAGTTTCTTCCTATAAACGGTTTTTTATAGAAAAAAAACGTGTATGAAATTTTTTCCGGAAAATCTTGTTTTGTTTACACCAAACTGTATTCGCTATGTATGTAAACATGTATGTATGTCAACATAAAGCGCAATGAAGTTTTTAACAAACATAAATTCCAACCAAATAAAAGTATGAAATGCTAAGTGGAACTGAGATTATTATTGTTTACAAATATTTGAGAGAAATAATAATGATTTTGAATTTTATTACCTCATGAATTAATTGAAATGGTTGTATGTTGGGTATGTTGGATGCATTTTTGAAACTTCAAATTTTGCGAAAAATGAAAAAATTCGTGTTGGATGAAGTTTGGACTCGGTCAAATTTCATGTTGGATGCAATTAAGTCAAATCTCATCCAACATACGAATTTTCATCCATAAAACGTATCTCTAAGTTTCATCCAACGTTTGAATCAAAATGCAGTTGATTTGAAGTGTCAAAGAGTAGTATTACTTTCAGAATAAAAAATAAAAACTTATCAAAAAATAATAATAGTAATACTGAAAAAAAAATGAAAGTTTACTTTTCAAGTGAAAGTTATAATGTTTTGTTTTTAATTCTCTCCAGCTCATAACAGGAAAAATTTGTGCCCTAATTTTCTTGACTGTACATAAGCATGAAATGTTGAAATATCAAATGAATGAAATATTGAATTACCTAATGTTCCTAGTGTGTTCAAAACTGTCAGGCCATCAGAAATCGCTATTTCTTTCCTATTCCAATTTCTAGCTTTTAATCAGAGAAAAACGTTTTATGACTCACATAAAAAATATGAACCCACTTACTTTTATAAGCATTTATAGGCTGAAATACTCAAAAAATAACCTTAGAAATTTTTACCAAACCTTAATTCAGGGTTTCAAATCAAACTTTCATAAATAAGCATAATTTCAGGCTACTTGAAAATTTACCGTATAAAAGAAACTAATCACTCACACAGTCTTCCTCTTCCTCACGCGTGTTTTCACATGTGAAAATCACCTCGTGGAATGAAATGTTCTAACATCAAATATTCGATTAATGGAGCGTCCAATCAGAATTCTTCGAATTTCATCGACATGAATTAATTTACCACGTGCACAAAGAGAATGGGACGCGCTGAGCGAGGCGCTTTTGGTCACATTGCTTTTGGAAAGAAAAAACCATCCTTTCATCACCAAATAAATGCAGAAAGAATCATAGACTGACGACTATTTTTAATCGAAAGCCTGTTGTTTCTTATTTCAAAAAAATTTTTATGCATTTTGATTCAACTTTAGTATTAAGATTTATAAAGGTGAGTCAGCAGTAATAATTGGAAATACACGTATTTATTTTTGTAAGCAGCTCTGCTTTTGGCTCCCTAGGAAAGTTGGTTAAAAAATGGCCGAAAAGTAATAGGAAAGTTGCTTAATTTTTTTCGACCGTTTAAAAATCAAATACCTTTAATATGATAAAAATGATAAAAATCTAAGCATAGGGGCATAAATTCGGCGAAGAAAGTCTTAAAGTCAAAATAAGAAACGACAAGTGTTACTACTTAACCAAACATTTTCTTCTGAAATCAAACACTTAATCAAATAGAAAAAAATAACGATGAGTTTACAAGACTATATAAATATGTTGCTTAATTAAAATGTTAGTGCTAGGAAAGTTGCTTAATTTTTTTCAAGACTTGCCTAGTGTTGCTTATAAAAAAATATATATAGGACACGTTTTTAAAATTTGTCTGGGATAGTAAGAGTACGGGAAGGCTTAGCCTTCATTATTTAAACACTTAAGAATCTTCAGTTTAAAAATTCAGTTGCCTCAAATGGTATTACTGTAAATATCCTAATTCATTGCGCACCCAGTAAGTTGAAATAATTTCTGTCTCGAATAGACCTCCTTGGAATTTATTTTTGCCATATCCCGGCTGGTTTTTAAAATGGCTGGCATGGTAACAGAATGTCACGATAGTGTTAATGATTGAGGTTGTCATAATAAATTCGGGAATAATTATTTCTCGATGCTCACTCAATTTGGATAACATCTTGAATCGTCATGGAGGAACCCTTTGTGTTTAAACAAATTAGTTGCTATTGCTGATCCCAATTATGAAGTTTCAAAATTTCAAGGCGAGCACGAGCACTTCTTCTACACAGGATATTCTTATACGACGATCGTAAGCCTTGCGACAACTTTAAGACTTAACCATCTTAGGTTTAAGATTGTGATGAAAAAATAGCACGCAACACATCACAATAACCGAATTCGTATTCTTGCCTCGTTCTAAAGTACTCTTTTGTTTATCTAACCGAATTCGTTTTTATACGTTGTATTCTTGTTATACACATATTTTTTTTTATAAGAAACCAGTTTATAAGAAACTCTAGTCGCTCGAGCTGGGAAACCTAAGAAACTATGTAGTAAGCTCACTCTATTCTAAGAAACTGAGAAATTTTGAGAGGTACGAGCTCATTATGATAATGGATGGCACACGGGAACCATTCAATGGTATAACAGCAGATTAGACGAATACCGAATCTTGTTTCCTGATGGAACAGACGATTATGTCAAGTTAGACGATTTCGATGGCATTGAAATGATTCTTTTGTAAAGACATAAACACTCTTCAGTTTTTGTGCAAGCACAAAAAAGATAAAAAAGATAAGCATAAAAGTTTGTTCTCTGTGGCATTCCTCTCAATAAGGCAAAAATTAAGAAACCCTTAAGAAACTTTTCTAGTAAATTTAGGGTAAATCTGTAAGAAACTGGCTAGAGACCCAAAAGCTTAGTTTCTTATAAAAAAAAACGTGTATTGTCCATACGGGCCTCGTTTTCATGTTCTCTTTTGTTATCTAACAATTTTGAAGATTTTGCTTATTTGCAAATCGTCATGGGAAAATTTTCGGTAGTTATAAGCATGGAGACCATATTCTATTAATCATATTCAGAAAAAACGAATTATACGTGGACTATGTTACTAATCCAGTTTTGATGATTTTCAAGTATATATTTTTAATTTCTCAGTACAATCAAGTATCAAACTTATACTGGTTATTCATTTTTTTTCATTCGAAAGGAAATCAAATTTTTTCTTTTTGAACACTTAATGGAAACATAACCATAACCAAAGGCAAAATCTTTTGAAAAGACAAAAAAAGTGTTAACACTTATTGTGCGTAATATTTCTGACTGCAACAATTTTACTCGTCTAGGGAGTTTGCATAGTGCAGCATGCTGACGAGAATTTTCCCATATTTGGTAGTATTCTGATTTGTTATAACATTGGTATATAAGGTGTCACATGTTAGAATTTTGTTTATACAGACAATGGCTGGTGACAGCCAAAAGCTTTAATTTGAATAAAAACTTGAACGTGTCGAATACTATGTCTATGCCATAAATTTGATATTTGTCGTAAGGCTAAAAACTGTCGCAAAGCTTGGCCGACCTCCACTAAGGCGTACGAGCTTGGTCGACCTCGACTAAGGCGTACGATGAACGTGGCGCTCAAGCGATCTATTGTTATCCAGTGCGAAACGTTTTTTCCTTGCTTGTTTTCGACTTTTCCTGAATATGATTGGTGCGGCCAAAATCGTGTCGCTTGGAAGTAGAAGTTGTTTCAACTTTCAGACGAACACTTTTCTTTCGTATAAGAATTGAATATTGCCCAATAGCTAATTTGCATAACAGATCCTTTGAGCGCCGCCTTCGTACGATTAAGTGGAGGTCGGTCTTAACGGTCGTCGTTAGCCAGCCAGCCTTTACTATGAGGGCATGCATCTACCGGTTTCAAACCATCAAACTTCTCAGTGAAAACTCTGTTAAAAGCGTTTGGAAGAACGAGACATCACTTGGCCAAAACCTCACCCTCCCAAACAAATTTAACAAGGTTTTGACCATAAAGATTAGCTGGTTTCAAACCGGTAGATGCATATACAGCTATATGGGAAAATTTGAGAAAAACTTTACCGCGGGAACGAGAAAAGGAAGAGGAATGTTTGTCTAGATTTCGGAAAGGTTTTTGTGAGCCAATCAAATAATGTATTTCAGTTTGCTGATGTAAGCTTCTTTTATAGTCTTTGTTGGTGTTAGAATAAGTAGCCATAATCATGCAATTTCTTTTCTCAATGAATTAAAAGCCCCTTTCGTCTCCCTTAAGTGCAGCAATGAGTCTGCTGATTGCATACTCCATTTTGATTGTTTATGTTCTAATCCCGTTTCCCATTCTTCCCATTTGAAGCTTTTTAATAATTTATGTCTTTGCATTAAGGATTCCACTGTTGAAGTTACAGCAACGTTAAAACCATTATTTTAATCGTTTTCTCAGAGCGTTTACGTCTTTGGAGAAAATTTTTTCTTTGTGCTTTGTGCCCAGGAATCTTAAAGAATAAGAAACGCATATATTTGATTTTTTTATAGACTTTGACCAAGACAAAGCATGAATTCTAGACAGGTTTGCGTTTATATACAAAACTTACATCACAATTCAGCAACGTTCTTTATTTTTTAAACCACATAGTTCTTCTATTTTTACCAGAGCCGAACGAAAGAAACTCATGCCAGTGTTGCACACTATTACATATCACGTTGTAGTGACCAAACTGGGTTAGAGAAGAAATTCATAAATAAACAAATTGGTAAACTCTGCTCGATTTAATGGAATAGACAAATTTTCCGTCACCTTATTCTCCTCAATCATTGTCTGCTTTCAGGTTATGGTATATTTGCAACCAAAACATTCACGAAAGGACAATTCCTGTTGGAATATCCCGGGGATGTCATTTCTCTAAAAGAAGGCGAACAGCGTCACAATTCGTACAGCGAAGAACAAGGGTCTTTCCTGTTCTTTTTTGGCAGACATTGGTGTGTTGTGTTTTTTAGCAAAAAGAAGCGTTTATCTTTCTGATTATGGCATAAAGTCTAAGTCCACTGTATTGAACCTCTCTTCATTTAGACAAAAGAAGTTTAGGGCGGTGGATAGGGTGGATTTTAATTTCCCGGTTTTATTCATTTTTAGTATTGATGGCACACTTACAGACAGACTAGGAAAATTTGTAAACGACAGCCCTCCTGCGTTTGCCAATAGCAAAATGCGACCAATTGAATTAAATGGACGTGTGCATCTTTGTTTATTCGTATTGACGGATAAAATCAATTCAGGGACCGAAATTAGATACAGCTATGGTGGAAACGATTTACCTTGGAGAAAAGTATGTATTTATTTGCTTCCGTTTCATCCATTATGCAACACAATTTCGTTCATTTGTGAATTGTTTATCTGTATAGGATAAAGACTTACGAAGCCCGATCTTTCTGCCACCAAAAGCATCCCAGGTGATATCCATTTCTCCAAAGTCTTTCTTTGTATCGAAGCCATTAACTATAATCTTCCATTTTCCTTTCGATAGATAATTTCAGCACTTGCACCCAAAGCACCCAGCCAAACAACTGCCTTAGAACTGAAATTGCCATGTGACCTAGGTGAAAATATTGGTGAAGGAGCATCAGCTACTATTTATAAATACAAAATGGCGGATAAAGTAGTGGCTGTGAAAATACTGAAGCAGAAATTACCAAAAAGGAAAGCTATAAAAATAGCAGAAAAACTTCATCACATAAACCATTCAAACATCGTAACATTTGTGGCATTTAGCATCGTTCCAACAGCCTTCATATTTGAGTATTGCCAGTTAATACTTGATGACGAAGTCGTTCACAACATTGCTGAAATGCTTTCTGTCCTGAATGATAATGAAGAAATTATTTTCTCAGAAAGATTGAATATCATAAGGCAGACGACGAAAGGGCTAAAGTACTTACATGATAATGGGATTGTACACAGAGATCTTAAGCCAACTAATCTCTTAGTTTCAGGATACCGAAGTAATTTTAGCGTGAAAGTAGCAGATTTTGATGATCTTCACGACCTGAAAGATACAATTCTTGCAACATTGACGCACACTTCTTGTACGGTTGGCATGACACTTTCTTACTGTGCAATTGAAATATGTACACAAAAGGTGGTGAAAGCCTCATTTGCTACTGATGTGTTTTCTTGGGCCATGACTGCCTATGAGATTTTTTCCGATCTTGTGTCGCCATGGAGTAGTGTCCTAGCAAAGGTGAATGATGCAATGTTACTGGAGGCATTTAAGAACGATAAACGTCCTCCAATCATTTATTTAAAAAAATTTTACTCAGTGAAAGACTACAATACTATCTCTAATGCTATTACTACGTGTTGGTCTACTGATCCCTCTGAGAGACCCTCTGTAGATAAGGTAAACACTATACAAATTATGATCATTCAGATCTTAATTTAAACTTCAAACAACAAGGAATAACTGAGACTATTTCCTATTTTCAGTTGTTGGATATCCTAGATGGAGAAACTTACCAAGTTGATGACAATCCTGTTTATGAGGTATAATTATTTTGAGCACTTATGAGTCTAAAAGTATGTAAATTTTAGTATATTAGTATAATAAATATATCATAAATCTTGCATTAGAGTGAAAGAAATGCATTGCGAGACACAAGCGAAGTAACTAACTTCCAACTGTCATGCTTTTTTGATATTTCTTTAATTGTAGTGTATTGTAGTGATCTAAAGAAAATGGGAAATTTCTTTTCAGGTTTTTCACAATGCTGACAAAGCTACTGCTGAATTAGGTTAGAATAATTCCTAATTAAATATTATTTCTCCTCAAGCAAATTATATTTTCATTTTTACTCTAACTAGAACAAGTACAAGTAGCAGAAAGAAGTTCATTGAGAACTGTAAGCTTAATAATTACACGTCTTAATTTCTTAATTGTTACCAAATGATTACATATGAAATCAGATCTTATACAGTAAAATATAGCTCATGTAAACCTAATAATATTCATTATATTTGTGTAGTCAAACGATATAAAAATTGACAATGAAGAAACACAACACACAACACAAATCTCAAAAATTCAATGTGGTATGTTATATTTTGTAATTGTTCAAAAAAAATATACAGTTTTACAAAATTTAAATTTCTATACATTTATTCAGATTCTGTGAGACAGCTAATGACTGATATTGTAGGCAAGGAGTATTTTAAATATTCACAAATGTTCCCTCAAAAAATAACTTTTTATCCGTTTCAAATCCTAATCTTTTACAGTCCCTACAAATGCAAGCATGCAGGTTAGTCGCAACTATAAAAACTAATGATCTAACACTTCTAATTATCTGATCTCCAATACAGGAATCTAATTTTCTTCTTCAGATCCTCCAGCCATCCATAGATGAAAATGCTGTGGACTTTGAAATAAATGATAGTATAGAGGTAATGTGAGAATGATTAATCGTTAATTCATTTTGTCCATACACATATTGCTTAAACATGGCTATATCTTCAGGAAGAACATGATCTACGTAACGATTCTGGTCTTGTTTTGAGAGACAACATTGAGAAAATTGACACCGATGAAGACGATGAGGTAATTTAAAAAGATTATCAATCCCTCACTTTTGCTCATTATCATACTAATATATGTTTGGCATTTATTTACAGGTCTTGGATGATATGGACCAAATTTCCACTGAGGATGATGTGAATCCAATTTCCATTAAAAATGATGTGAACCCTCCAAAGGTATGAAACAGTGCACCAACTACACATTTCACAATACCGATATGATGACTTTAATTCAATCACTTCTTTAGACGACTAAAAAAATGAAAACCAAGTCAATACGACCCGCCCGCTTGTGTATCTTCTGCAAACAAATGATATCACACAGCAAACTAACAAGGCATATTGCTCGTGTTCATAAAACTAATGAAAGAGTCAAGGAAGCATTGAAAGAAAAACAACTTTTCGAAAACTTCCGGATTGAGGGTATATTAGAATTTAACATGAAGGAAGTTAATTCTGATAATCCACACTATCAAAGAGAAAGAAAAGCGAAGAACCCAAATAAGGTTTCTAAGTGTTCTTCATGTGATAAATTCATTTATCCTCGAAACTTTGCCCAACACAAGAAGTATTGTAAAAATAAAGGTTTGTTACATTAATATTTGAGTTAATATAAAATTAAAATATCATTCTAAGACATCCAATAATAGAACTAGTTCTTGGACAGTGAAAACTTTCAGTCAAACAACAGTTTTTAGTTACAACTTTTAAATGTCTCAAAATGATAAATAAATAAAAAACAAACAAAAAACAAAACTTTGATTATAGGCTAGTTGCAAAAATATAAATTTGCTTCATTATTAGGTTCCTATCGTGTTTCTCAAAAAACTTGCACATCAGTGGAACTGCTAAGACCATATGAAGATGTTTCCCCAGATTTTGTGGAACAAATCCTCAACAAATTCCGTAACGACCCTATTGGCCGTCTCTGTCGATCTGATGCGACAATCATGAGACTGGGATACATCTTCTACGGAAAAATTAAAAGAAAGAGAGATAAAAGAGTTCAGGTATGTCCTTTTGGTCAGAGAAATAATTATACCTGTCATAGTAAAATATAAATGTATAATGGCATGATAATTGTAAAGTCAGTTCATAGTGTGTTAAAATACCAAATAATACCCTTTACCCTTCACACATTCTAAAATTTTAGGACCAGGTTTTAATTTATAGACCTTTCATGGAAAAGGGATCAAAATCAGCTATTAAAAAAGACCTATGATTTTTAATTAGGAGGTTGTTTAAGGATATTCAAAGTTTCTTTGCTCCTTCAAGGTGTGAGTAAGGGAAAAAATCATTTTTTTGTACATGTGTATGAAAGGAACCCTGAATTTTCCAATGGTGAAACTATTGTTTTTCTGCTACTCTGAATTTGTTGCTTTAAGAGCAGTCATCAGGCTCATAAAACTGCACTTTTATGTAAAATAATTAAGAAATGAATGACTGCAGCTTTATACACACATAATACATTATACACATATACGCATCCCTTAAGTTATATTCTATTAAAATTTATTTCCACAAAAGAGTTCTTCTCTTAATATAAAAACTTTATTGATATCTAGCATCGATGCAAAATGAAGAAAGTATTTTCACATTTTGTTTGCCTCAGTATGGTTGTTTATAGGGACCAGCTGTCATGTTATCAAAGGCAGTGTTGCAAGTTAAACTGCTATTGAGAAAATATGATAAAGCTTATAAAAAGCTATTATGTGTTGTAAATTTGATATTGCCAGCAATAAGATGTAAAAAAAAGCAACTAAAAGAGATTCCGTTTGTTGTTCATTTTCTTTGACTCATTCTAAAATCTTTACTCAAACCGTGAGTAAAAGTTGTTAAAATAACATTTCCCTTCATTCTTTAGAAAACAGACTTAACAATTAGTTCTATATAAGTTATAAACCTAAGTTATATACATAATTAATATTATCATCAAACCATGCTAATTACAAAAAACTTTATCAACAATTCACCACAATGTAAAATAAGCTTCTTGAAATGTCAATGGATCCTCTTCGTTTCTGTAAGCAATCTATAAGCAAAATATGTGCTGTGATGATATGCAAATCAAGTGAAAAAGTTGAAATACATGCTGTAGCATATTGTATTAAGTTCGTTGATTGGTTCGTGAGATATCTATCTATATTTATATCCAATGTCCATTTAAATTTTGCTGAATATATACTATAAGTTGCATACATTTTATCTTTCAACGGTCCTACCATAGTGCATCATGATCAACAAATTTGGACAATTATATGCCACGATAGTGTGCTTTATGTTTACATCATAACCAAAATGAAAATATTAGCTTCTTGTAAGCGAGTCCATAGTTACTTACCAACTGCTAGAGTTATTTGTCCATTGATTTGGAGAATCACAATGCCACATTATAGAACTAAATTTTTCTTCTTTCTATTGCATTAAAGGTGAGAAGAACTGTCAGATCTGATATGAGGATTATTGGCCATATCTATACCATACTCCTTCAACAACCAGGAGTTGCTCAAATCTTTAACAATGCCCTAGATATATTCAGAAGGGTAAATTTTGGGCAACTGCGTGAGACAATTGAAATATATACGTCTACTGAAGGAGATAACATTAAGGCAGGTCTGAAGCAAAATATCTATTACCTTTTAAAACGATCAGCCAAGATCTTACGTGCACAGCTGTTATCAGAAAATAAAAAGCAGGATGCTGATGAAATTTCTGATTTCAAGGAGGTCTTGGAGCTGTGTGATGACATCATTTTTGGTGATGCGGTGTACAAGCTAAATAGGAGAAGGGAAACATACTTAAGAAAGCCTTAGCAACTTCCACATGAATCAGATATGAGAATGATTCGTGATTATACCATCAAGCGGATGGAGGAATTGACCGATACTTTCACTTTCACTTCCACATCCGATTTCGTTGAATTGAGAGACTTGGCTTTGACACGGCTGATTGTTATCAATGGGAGAAGAGATGGGGAACCAACCAAACTTAAAATTCAGGATTGGTTAGATGCAAAAATGGATGTGTGGGTGGACAAAGAAAGATTGACATTCCTTGATGACTTTGATATGGCCTTAATCAATTCTTTGAAAATTTCTTACATCACTGGCAAAGGTAAGAGAATATCATATAAAGGAATCAAGCAAGAAAGCAAATTGAATTACTTGTATGTAAAAATGCCAGTAAAATTAAATTTACAATTTCATTTACCATTTGTATATATACAGGTAACCATCATCTTGTTCCCTTGTTAATACCTCCAGACACAGTAGCTGCTTTGGATAAGCTTTCATCTGTTGATGTGAGAGACAAGTGTGGAATACCTAATGAAAACAACTGTTTGTTTGCTAGCACGAAAGGTTCTTTAGAACATACCTCTGGCTGGCAGAGTTTACATCGGGTTTTGGATAGGTTGGAATTAAAGGACTCTAGTAAAATTAAAAGCAGCAGTAACAGACATAGATTGAGCACAATCTTAGCATCTATGGAACTAACAGATCAAGAAAGGGACTTGGTTTATAAACACATGGGACATAGTGCTAAAATCAATCAAACTATTTACCAAGCACCTTTGGCAGCAATGGAAGTTGCTAAAGTTGGGAAAAGAATATTAGAGATTGATAGTAGTACATTTCATTTAACTTTTGCTGTTGTTTCTGTTGATTTTAATTTCTACCGAATGTAAATTCTTTTCATTTCATAGGAAATGATTCAGTAGATGCAGTTCCTTTAGCTAGCTATAAGGAATCTGCAAATCACAATTTTAAGCAGACCTTGGGGATAGACAATAGTATGTTTTATTTACCTACTACCTGTCAATTTAATTGTAGGTCTAATGTAAGTTGATTTCATTGTAGGGAACGACTCTAAGGATAGTGAAGGATATTCATGTCAAGTAAGTACTTTGAAAAAAAAATGAAAAACCGACACTAAATACCATTGATTATGTATTTTGGTTTGATTCCTTGCTTAACTTCAGGATGTTGTTGAGCCTGCAACAAAAAAAGTTAGGCAAAGTAAAAAGAAAGGTAATCTGCTTTAAAATAATCTGTGATAAAATTGAAACCACAAATTATGAAATTATGAATGTCAGTTGTATCTTTTCTTTAGAGTTTATTTTTGCCCACTTAGTATAAAATAAATCAACAATACTAACTTGTCTCCAATAATCTGTTTCAGTATGTGTTGAGAATAACAGTGCAAAGTATTGCAGTAAATTGCGGACTGGAGTGAAGATACAAAATTACAGAAACATGTGCGCAAAAACAGACGGTAATTCGGTTTTACTTTTCAATGCATGTGATGTTTCTATGGAAAATGTACATACAAAAATTTCAGAAAGTAACTGAGGTGTACTTTGCACACATCCATCTATTATGGCTGCATAAGTCTAAAGTTAATCAGTAAATAATCAGTAATTACCTCTAATATTTCTCTCATGCATCATCCACTAGAATCTGGTAGCGATTTCTCCGAATTCGAGGAAAGTGAGAAAAGTGAAGAAAGTGGAAGTGACGAAAATGGAAAAGTCAATGAACAAACAGGTACAATATTTATTCAACATACCTCCAATACTTCTGTAGAGTTTTCTTTCAACTTTTATCCTTTTACTATAGCAATCCAAAGGAAGAATTTCCAATGGAGCAAAAGCCTTGTAACTGATTTTGACAAGAGGTTTAAAACATATTACAAGAGACAAGCACCAAAGCCTATGCCAAGTAGGTTTTATTGCAAATAGATTACTAATAGAAATAAGGGAAACCTGTTAGCTATTGTCTGTGCTCATAAATTTTAAACACATGAAAGTGAACGCCTGTATTTTTTATATTTCTTTTCTAAGAGACCTTTGAGTATTTTTCAGTAAATTGAAACTTTTTATACAAAAGGAAAGTCAGATCAATATTATAAACAAAGATATTGTAACAAATAGAACATCAAAAATAGATGATGATTTTGTGACACTTTCAAACGCATTGATTCCTGAATCCATCACATTGACATTCTGATCAGTACGTACTTCGAAACCTGACAAAATAGAAAAAGTGAATGAGCAAAGCACCATTTTATTTCCTTTTCAATTATAAATAGTGAAAAATATTTATGCACATCCCACCTGTTCTTCACTTGATGGCACAGCATTATTCTGAATATTTTGGTTAGCCCAAGACTAGTAACCCGTGTAAAAACTTTTTGCAGGTTTTAATCGATGTGAGCTGAACAGAGAGAAAGGCTTATTATAATGAATTTTAGTATGATAAAGTTCCTCAATTGTTTGGAATGTAGAATGTTTAGAATGTAGTATCCTGTGTAGAACAGGGTTTTAATTCATCAAAAAAAAAAAAAAATACGTGCTATGCGTCCACTTTTTTCACTTTTTACATAAATTGTATATGAAAATATAGGAAAATCACTACAAGCGATAATAGCGCTTTATAAAAGTGATAAAAGAACAATGGGTTTTAGCGATAATTTGTTTTTATTGATAAATATTAGTGATAAATTTAGCGCTTCTAGTTTTATCATTATTCAATATTTATCGCTTTTATCGCTTATAACTATCGCTCTTTTCATAAAAAGCGCTATATTTTAGCGATAAGTATTTGATTTATCACTAAATTTTTCGCATAATAATGCCGGTTCAATTTAATTATGTGAAACAGACAAAACTGCAAATGAGATAAGAGTGGAATCGTATTGCTTTAAAATTGGCAGTTGTTTATTAAAGTTGTCGCTCTTGCTACTGTTCCGTTATTTACACGACAAGTCGCATGCTGCATGCATTCCTCTTTCGAAGGAAGCAGTGAATGAAGCTGGACGAGAATCGGATGGGGATTTTAAATATTTTTGATATTGCGACACATCCATGGTTAGTTGATCTGTATATTATTTTTTATTATTCGTGAATTCTGTGGATTCTTATTAGGAGTTAAGTACAGAACAAAGCCAATGGCAAAAAGATTGTATTTCTCTCAAACTTGCAAACAAAAACAATCTCTCAAACTTGCAAACAAATACAATACATGATTTTTATAAAATAACATTCAGTAAAGCAATGGTTACTTCCAAATAAAGTATTTATATAGTATAAAGTATATATATATATATATATATATATATATATATATATGTTCCCAAAGCAGCATTTTTGCAGTTTAAAAAAATATATATGTTCAAAAAAAACTACATTTAAACAACGTTTCGATTTCTCTTCGTCAGGTTTAACTAGAAATGTCTTACAAGAAGGTTTATATGCTAAAAATTATACGCCCTATAATTACAATTAAAAATCGTGAATAGTACAGAAATAATGAAATAGTGAGATATACAAAAGATTCAATCATAAATTGTTCATTACAATTTCCCAGGGGAAAAAAATAATATAGAGGAGCCAACTAGCGAGACGAAAATGTTAGAAATATAATAGAGAGAAGTAAAATAGCGAAACGAAGACATAAATACATAAGTATTCTCGGGAGTCTATTGAATTTCTGGATGTGTTAGTTATCAGGGAGGGGGAAGGAATCCGCACTGATCTTTTTGTCAAAGAAACTGACACCCACCAGTATCTACACTTTTCTAGCTGTCATCCATTTCATACTAAGAAAGGTATCCCTTTTAGTCAGGCTCTTAGGATGCGTCGTATTTGCTCACAGGATGATGACTTTTTAAGTAGAATTACTGATTTGAAGAACTGGCTCTACTCGAGAGGCTATGAAAAAAGGTTAGTAGACTCTCAAGTGGACAGGGCTATTTCTCTAGATCGTAATGAAATTTTGCAGGGTAATTCGGGTGGAGACAAATTAGGAGGGCGGAAAGTTTTTTCTACTACATTTCATCCAGCATTAAGTAAGGTTATATATCAAATTTTTAAAGAAACTCAGGTAATTTTGCATTGTGATGAGGGTCACAAAAAATTGTTTCCCTCTATTCCGTTAGTATCTTTTCGTCGGGCTAAAACTTTGCAGGATATTTTAGTCAGGTCCAAATTATCTTCAAATAAATCGGGGGGGTCCTGTAAAGGTTGCAAAAAATCAAATTGTCAGGTTTGTGATTTTCTGATAGAAAGTGATAGTTTTATGGACAGTGATGATAGGAGAACTTTTACTATTCGCAGGGGAGATTTTCATTGTAATTCTAAATTTGTAGTGTATAGGTTAGTATGTAAAACGTGTAAAAAACAATACGTAGGGAGCACTAAAACACTATTTAGGTCTAGGGTAAATAACTATAAGAGCCATTTTAGATCCTACTGTGAACGTAAAAATGCAGGGACACTTAATCAGGGGAGGGTGGTTCCACAGGCGGGTCTTTTTTCGCATTTTGCACAAGAATCACATCATGGAATTCAAGATTTTAGTTTTCAGATCATTGATGGTTCAAAAGATGAGAACCAACTCAGGAAAAGGGAATCCTTTTGGCAACATAAATTAAAAACTTTTTTACCGCAAGGACTCAACGAACGCATTGTACCTACATAGGTTTGTGTATCTTTGTATAGTCTAGCATTGACTTCGTTTATTTACGCACTTTTTGCGTGTATATCGCATGTTAGGTGTCTGCGCTTTAGTTTATTTACATTGCGTTAGAGAGGTTTTTGCTAGTCTATGGACGTTTTTTCTCATTGTTTCCAAAGCTATTTATTGTCTTATTAATTTAGGACTGTCAGGGAAGTATATTTTGTATGCAGTTTTTGTGATTTTCTTTTGTTTTAAAATAGTCTCTTATGAATTTTTCTAAAATTTTTTTAAATTATTAACTTTTTAATTTTTTGCTTTGAAACCGCTTGTAAATTCCATTCTCAAACGTCTTCGTTTCGCTATTTTACTTCTCTCTATTATATTTCTAACATTTTCGTCTCGCTAGTTGGCTCCTCTATATTATTTTTTTCCCCTGGGAAATTGTAATGAACAATTTATGATTGAATCTTTTGTATATCTCACTATTTCATTATTTCTGTACTATTCACGATTTTTAATTGTAATTATAGGGCGTATAATTTTTAGCATATAAACCTTCTTGTAAGACATTTCTAGTTAAACCTGACGAAGAGAAATCGAAACGTTGTTTAAATGTAGTTTTTTTTGAACATATATATATATATATATATATATATATATATATATATATATATATTATATCGGAAACAGCATCAGGTGTAGTTAAACAAAAATACAAAAAAATTACATTTTAAATGTCAAGCTTTCGAGATGATATTCTCTTCGTCATATATATGTATATAACATGACTTTCCTTGAAATAAAATTTCGCTTCGGTTCGAGTGTTTCTCAAGCCATTTTTAAACACGATGCTGGTCAAGCCAAGCATTAATAATTTTAAAGCTTACTCTGCATAATACTTAGCATATGCTTAAAAAAAATCTAATCTAATCTAATCTGAGCCAAGCGCCATGCTTATAAAAAAACACGTACAAGAATTTTACAAGTATTGTTTAAAGCTAAATTGAGATATCTCGAAAACAACAAAGAATTAAAAGACTGTAAAAAGACTTGTTAATGAACTTTTTGAGCTCTATCATGTCTCAAAAAATAAGTTTTCAGCATAGAATCCCTTAAAATAAACTTTGCGAAAGTGATTGTTGAACAAGGATCAAAACAACTTTTGATTGTATTTTAGGAATTACAGTCGGATTTTATAAGGAGGAAATTTGAACTTATTACTACGCATAAAGAGGTGAGTAGTGAACAAGTTATTTTGAACCTTGTTTCTTATTCAGTTTCAATCTATGATTCCGTAATTTCGTTTGCAGTTTTGGCAGTTGGTCTTGCCATTGCTTTTCATCAGCATTAAACTTTGCCATAGATTGTTCTTTAATCCAGGCAATTGATGATGGATCAAGTTTGGGGATTCCACGCTTTCCCGTAATTGATCGAACTTTTAATGTTTCAGATGGAAACATATGCACAATTAAGCGAAATGCACAGTCTGTCACATCTGGCGAATTCATAAAAATATGGGTCAGTGACAGGATATTTAAATCAACTGGCCCAGGAGATGGTAAATGTGGTGGAACAGGAGCTGCAGGTGGTGCAAACGGAAAATCTGATTCTAATCCTGACACAAGTGGCTCTACTGCTGCGGATGCAATGGCAGGGTGTTGTTGCAATGGTGCCACTATTGCACCACTATCAGCTGCTGTAGGAGGCAATTCCAGAGGTGGCAATGGTGACAACGAAAACAGCGAATCATTTTCCTCCATGTTGGGCAGTTGAACGGGCAGGTATGCTTCACTCTGCCTCTCTTTAATTGTTCTTAAGTCCCTTTGGAGCTCACCCAAAACATCTAAGATTTTACTCATTTGCTGTTCTAGGTGCAGCATATGGTTATCAACTGTTTGGGTAGATTGGTTGCACACAGTTCTTTTTGTGACAAACGTTTTTTCATAACCCAAGTATTCTTCAAAGGTCACTATTGGTTCCTGTCAAAGAAAACAGAATGATGTTATTGTATATGCTAATTTTCTTAAGGACTTCAGTGGAAGAAATTTCTGGAAATAATTTCTAAGCTTTGATTTATTGAAATTTTCAAGTTTCTGGTTGGATAATCTGTTAATGAATGTAAATGTAACATCAATTATATTAATTCACTTTCAGGAATTTCTTCTTTGCATGCATTTAAAAATATTGGTTTTGGCATACAACTTGATAAATAAAATAACCAGAGCCTTGTATATTTAGGTCAGTTCTCGATTTTTGAGTTGATATGTTATTGAAAGTCTCAGTATTGATTGTTTCAGCTGATGTCATCAAGTTTACTCCCCACAATGTATTTAAGTACATGTGAATTGTGGTCCCTGCCTTTCAACTAGTTAACAAATCTTTGTTTAACTTTTCTGATATAAGTTTCTGTGGAATTCTTTCAATTTTGACAAAAATGTACAAGGATTTGATTATTTTTAAGTTAATCTTCTTTTTCAATGATTTCTACATGTTAATGGACTTACTATATTTATAAATATTTATAATTAATATCTTTTATATTATAATGATGATCAAGTAGTTTCTGTTTTACCTGTGTGGCTTTCGGATTTCCGACTGAAAAGTCGAGACATGGTAGGATAGTTGAATTCTATAAGGAAATTATTGATCAATCACACCAGGTTTCTAGCAATCATATTTAGTGTTTTGCTTTGCAATGATTTTTGAAAAGTTGAAATTTTACCTTGACTGGGTCATAATTAGTACTGCTCTCTCCATCTGCAATGCTATCATTAACATCAGAGATCTGAAAAGATTGTGTGATTACGAAGGTAGTCCGACAGAATGAAGCTAGTTTGAATTTGTTATAGAAACCAGGACATATCTAGTGCAACTCCTAAAGATTAAATTAAAAACTGATCTCACCTCATCGAATTTTCTTTCCTTATTATTCTGTATGAAATACTGCTCCTCTATAGCATCTAGTTCATTTGTTGAATCTGCAACAACATTGAGTTTATGTATATGATATATGTATATGAGTTAATAAAAAGTTGGTACGTCCCACAAGATTACTTACCACGTAAAGCTATAATTCTCCCTTTAAAGGGTTTGTTTTTGAAGATGACTTCACAAAAGCCATCTTCCTCAACCTTGTCGGCCTTGATCACGGCTGTCGATTGATCCTCATCGAAATAGATGAGTGCGAAAGTGGGTACTCGGGATGCGGAACTTCTCACTGAGCGGATCATTTTAATGCGTTATGTCCAACGGTTGTTTCTTGAACAGTTTTATTTTTCAAACTGAAATGGAACCACCTTCGAAGCCTCGTCCATGGGATGGTTTCTACATGTATTGGGCTGTCTATTCACTTGGACCTCTTTTAACGACATGAAACAAAAACTATGTTGCGTGGAAGGCCAAGCCCTTTGTTGAATTAGTTATTTTGCGAAACATCAAATAACTTTCTTGCTTGAAATATGTAAAAGAATTTCACGGAATTATGCCAACAAGCGCGAGTAAGAACCGTCCATCAATCAGCTTGGGATTAGCATCACGTTCGAAATTGTTGCCAGATTACGTTAACAGCAAAATGGCCGAATTAATTTTGAATTTGAAGAATTAAGCGCAGATATAACCAAATAGTTGTAGTTTTCAACGAGACACTGGTGATTCAATAAAAAAATGGCCGCCATGGAAATCGATGAGTCCGAAATGCAAATCGAGGAATCCAAGATAAACGACTTTTTAGAAAAGGATTGCGGATGTAGATTGGGCCCCAGCGAAACAAACTGTATCAGACTTTTTACAGTTCAGGAAATACTGGAATGCCGAAATAACATGTTGGGCCTTACAAACGATGAAAAAGACATGTTTTTATTAAGTTTTTTTCAATTAACATCGCCACCAACATCAAAAGCTGACAAACGTTTTACATTTACGATGTATGGACGTCGCATATGCCGTTTAACGTTTCTGTTTCTGATCAATATGGGATCGCAAAAATTTTACACTCTTCAAGATCATTACAGGACGAATGGTCTAACTGCTCGATCCCACGGTAACACTAAACGCTTGCCTGTTAACGCACATTCTTTCGAAACCATTGTTTATGTCAAAAGTTTCATTGAGAATTATGCTGAACAAAATGCAGTAATTTTGCCAGGCAGAATCCCCGGATATCGAGACCAGACAATTTCTTTGATACCATCGTCGGACACAAAGAAAGGAATCTGGGAATATTATAAGGAGTGTTGCATTAAGTCGATAATTCCATTTGTTTGCTATAGCACCTTCACCACATTATGGAATGACCTGACACCGTGGATAGTTGTTGCAAAACCAATGACAGATGTATGTGCAACCTGTCAACAAAACAACAATTTAATTTATAAAAGTTCCAATGCTTCAGATAGTGATAAAACATCTTTGTTACAGCAACAGCTCGTCCATATTGAGGAAGCTAACAAAGAAATAAAATATTACAAATATCAGTGTGAAACATCTGCAGCATCTGTACAACACCTTAGGTATGATCATCAAAAGCACCCACCTTGTTCTTTCTTGGGAAATGTACATTACAGCTGGGATTACGCTCAGCAACTACACTACCCACAGGAACCATTCCAACCTGGTCCAATGTATTTCAAGACAGCGAGGAAATGCAACATCTTCGGCTTATGCAACGACTCCTTTAACATCCAAACCAATTACCTGATAGATGAAATTTTCAACACGGGGAAAGGTGGTAATTCCACCATTTCATACGTGCATGATTATTTCGAAAATCACGGTATTGGGGAAACGAATGCGGACATTCATGCAGATAACTGCACAGGTATGTTTGATTTCTTTTTCTTTGTGTAAGGTTGCTAAAATGTCAATTAGACAAAGCATAACAATTTTATTGTAAATTTTTACCTGCAGGACAAAATAAGAACAACTATGTTATCTGGTATTTGATGTGGCGAGTGATGACAGGACTTCATAAAAGAATCGAATATTCATTCATGCATGTAGGTCACACTAAATTTAGTTGTGACCGGTGCTTTGGCTCATTCAAAAAGAAAACATCAGTAACTGCACTTTGGACACTATATGACATTGGCAGAGCGTGCAATGATTCAGGTAAGATAAACCTTCTACTAATTTACATTAAACAATAAGTTGTCATTTTCAATAAAATAAAATACAAAACACACATTTATACATGCACTTCCTAAGACAGATGAATACTGGCAGATATCTTAGTCAAACAAACAAATAAATGGTTAATCAATTTCATTCAGTCACATGCATGATCATAAATGATTTTGACATTAATTCTCCTACAAAAAATATCCATTTTTAAGTAAAGGGAAGATATTGTTTGCAGAAGAAATTTGTACGGAACTAAATTCCTGCCATCTGTTTGTTACAGTTTAGTATTCCTTTTAGATATTATTGCTGGTGAAAAATAGATGTTATCTATTTCCATCTAAAGTTTGTATATACACCCAGGCACTGAATTAGATGTTTCCCTACTTTCGATTTATTAAATTTCTTGTATCCGCAAAAATTTATTCCGCAAAATATGCCATTTTTGGGTTATTTATCCACAAAAATATACTCCACAAAAATTTGTTCCGCAAAGAATTTCTTCCCTTTAGGAACATGTTCTATACATTTGGATTTAATGATGAAACTTTTTTTCTCTTAGGGAAATGCAACATCGCAAAACTAGTGGGTACTCATGATGGTCAAATTATGGTTCATGTGTATGATTGGGCTACCATGTTATCAAAATATTTCAACAAGATCCCACATGTGACTGACTACCACCATTTTGTATTTAGCAGCGATGAACCAGGAGTTGTGACCTGCGATAAAGAAAAAATAAACATTGCCAAAACATCGGTTAACCCTTTAAGGCCTGGTGGGTCACCAGTGACCCGTATTTTTAAACTTTAATAACTTTTTTTTGAAGCTACTTATAATAGCCTGGTAACCGTATATAAAGAAAACATAACATCTATTTTTAATTTAATTGCTTTCAAATGTTTGATGACGTCATATGAAGATCATGTGACACTTCCAATTATGGTAAAAAAAAATTAAAATTTTTTTAGACCTTATTCCCAAACCCCTATTTTCGTATTGAACTATGCCTTTTTACTTTTACTTCCTGAAAGGTTATTTTCTTTGCTACAAATTGAGTTAAATATCAACTTGATAGCACACAAACTTATCAAGTTATTGGCCTTTAACTAGACTGGGTCAGTAGTGACCCTAATGGTATTAAGGGTAAAAACAATGAAATAATGTATTACTGCTGCTTTGCATATTTCAGAAGCTTCTGAGTCTCAGTATCACTAACATTGGTGCGATAATGATAGACTTACATAATAAACTGTTGTACCTGATAATATTGGCTCAAAAAATAGTGGGTCATAAGGGACCCTAATTTCAGAGAGGGTAAAAAAGGATTAAAAAATGAAATTTTCTCAACACAACATGAACTTTACTTTCAAAAATAACTAGTAATCATAAAAAACATACAGCTAAATAAGTCCCAATAAACTTTTACTCCATCATATATTTTTAAAATGAATGATACATTTTGAAACAGTTTCTGTCTTTTTGAACGCACAACGAAACATTGCAAGTTTTGCAATATGTATAACATTTCACATCTTTTTTACCACTATCATCGCAATACTTACACCGTTCTTGTCTTTCGGTGAACTGAACTAAATGATCTGGTTCTTTCATTGACAGGGGTAATTCTACAGCAAGTTGGGGAACTTCTGCAGTAAATTTGCGTTTTCGAGAAGAAAATCGATTTATCAAGGATTCAGCAAGGATTACTTTGAATTCAAGTAGACTAATTCTTGCATTAACTTTTTTCTTGTAAATTACATGGGCATTGACGACAGCTGAATCCATCAGATCAAAGAAAATTCGGAGATAGTAGCGAAATCTAGACTTACGATCTATTTCATAACCAGTTTTCAGTTGATCATGGATGTCGACACAATTCATGTTCAAATTATATTCTTTGATGATAGCAGGGCACGGAACTTTCAGTTTTTCGGACGTTCCTTTTTGTCTTCGATCTACATGTAAAAGCTTCGAAGGATCCATGCAGTTTGTCAGTAGCATTACCACTTTAGAATCTTTCCATCTCAAAGCAACAAGCCCATCCTTGCTCACTAGAAAGTTGCTATCTCCACGTTTGAACGATTTATCATCAGTGAAGGATTCACCATGGACAAGCGATTTTGTTTTCTTTTGAGTGAGCTTATCTGCTACTGCTTTCTTCTTTGCTGCTTTTTCAATTTTTGGCAAGAGTTTTCGATTTTGCCTAACAACTCCGATTCCATATAATGAGTTTTCTGTCAACTTTCTCATAAGCGATGGTGAAGTGAAAAAATTGTCAAAGAAGATGCGGCAAAAGCTTTCATTAAGCTTTTCGGTTAGTTGCAGAACAACAGATTCGCCTAATCCAAATTCTGTTGTGTCTTTTTTGCCAGTATATATGTCAAACTGATATAGATATCCGGTCTTTGGAGCACATCTATACCACATTTTGAAGCCCCATTTAATTGGCTTATTTTCAATGTGCTGACGCATTATGCTTCTACCTTTGAACTTTACCATGTGCTCATCCACACTTTGGACTGCTTCAGATTCCATAGCTCCTAGAAACCGTTCGTTGAGAAAATTAATTAACCATCTTACTTTAAATGCTCTATCATGTTCAGGGTGATCTTTTGGAAGAGCATCATAGTTGTTGGAAAAATGAAGGTTACTCAAAATTTCCTTGAATTTCTCTCGCGCCATTACAATACCAATAAAATTTACGGACATTGAAGGACGTGTTTCCCAATAACTGCGAAGGCTTGGTAGTTTGTGGTATCCCATCACAAAATTAATACCAATAAATGCTCTCATTTCATCTAAGGATACCTCGAATGTTCTACCATTTTGGGCAGCATATCTCTCAGATTCTGTTTTCAAGTGTAGAATAAATTCATCTAAATTTAACAATTTCTCAAAAACTTTCAGAGGATTATCTAAAGGATGAATGTCTAGCAGTACCTTTCCATCAAGTTTGCATTCTTTTTGCACTGGTATGTACTTTGTAGACTTCGTCCAGTGGATTTCTTTCATTGTATTCCTTCCGTCGCCGCCACTGTTATTGGCTGTGTTTATATCGTGAACAATTGCATGGGGGATCTCATTTGTGTCATTTAAATTCGAGATGCCATCATTTTTTTCATTATCATTGTCCTGATCTTCTTCATTCTCTTCATCTTCAACTACGAATTCCGTATCTGAATCCTCCATGACATCTGCTAAGTCATCTTCATTGTCACTTTCCACGGAATCCAATAAAGCCCAAACATTTTTAGGTGTAATAGTAAGTGGAATGTTCTGTGGCAGCGGCATGTTTATTGATATTAACTTTTTAAAGAATCAGAACACGCATTGAACTACCGATTCGAATTTCAAATTATGAAAAATTCCAAAGGAGATCATTGCAGTGTTGTTCATACAATAGGGTCACTTGTGACCCTAGACCTTGGAGACTTTTTATATATTATCTTAGCGAAAACAGCTTTAAAATAATGAAATAGGTTTTGGACGCGATTTGCAATAAAGACAATGTACAAAATTAAAATTAACGTAAAATTCATGAAAAATCAACGGAATTAGGGTCATAGATGACCCAAGAAATGCCAATGTTATATAATGATGTAAGATCTGGAAACTTTAAAAGTATATCTTTTGGTACTGTGTCCATGGATACAAATAACCACCCAATCTAGGGCATAATCACAACAATAATAAGGTTATCAATAAATTATCTTTAATGCCAATAGGGTCACGATAGACCCAAAAATTATCTTGAGAACGGCTGCATGTATCAAAATTCTACTAATGAAGTATTGTTACATACCCTAAATGGAGACTACACTCAAAAAATTAGGTGCCTACCACAACCACAGAGCTTACGGGCCTTAAAGGGTTAAGTTCAGGAAGGAATTCCCTGAAGAGATCGTGCCACCTGGTTTTAGTGATGCCAGAAAAAAGTATCTCTATGATGAAATAAGACCTTTTTGTCTAGAAGGTACCAAAGACATTGTCGCTCCTAAGCCATAGAAAGAAGTTTGGAAAAATTTTTTTATCTCCCGCCTCAGAAATGGGGTTGATAGTGAAGTGGAGAATTTTCTTTCTTTATTTATTTTTTATCTCCCGCCTCAGAAATGCAGGGATTTTTCCAAGCACTTTCCAACTAACTCAATCATTCATAGTCAATTAAATATTTTTTAGCTCTTTAATGTGTAGTATTTAAACATAATGTTTTGAGAGAGTAATTAGGCCATTATTCACCAATTATTCTGTTGCCAGGGAGAACAACCACCGTTGCTAAGGTAATTTTGAAATTTCCTTTGTCATACGCATTCATTTCTTCACCTTACCAAAGAATATGAAAACGAAAGTGGTACCAGTAGGACTCGTTTTCATGTTATTCAATGAAATTAAAAAACATCTTAGTTTCCAACTCTCTTCACATGCCTCTAATGACAAGGCCTGTTTGTGGAGATTTAAGTCTCTAAAATTGCGTAGCTTCCTGGACTGTAAAACTCAATCTTCTATACGAAAAACCGTAGTAACCAAAAGTGCTTGGAAAAATCCCTGAAATGGGGTCGATGTTGAGAATTGTTTTTAATTTTCTGCCTCAGAAATGACTTTGACAGAGTGAAGTGGAAATTTTTTTTAATTTCCTGTCTCAGAGAGTAAAAATAGTGAATAGTTAAAAGTAATGATTTTATCCCTAGTTCACAACGAAGGAACTTTTTCTTTGAATTATTTTTTGTATTTTTTTATATACCAGGCACTTGAGACTAATTTGCATTCAACTTTTCTTTGCTTGGTGAAGTTAAAATGGAATTAAATGAATAAATAAACAAAAGTTTCACTGTTATCTCAGTCATTTGGTCAACGTTCGTATTCTTTTATTGCTGTGTATTGTCTTGTTTTACACTTCCACCAGCAATTGGGTTGAAAATGAAGAAGTAGAGAACATCTTTTATGTCTACAATTACAATAAATTGTCAATACATTTGCAAATTTCTTCCAGTCAACTTTAGTTTCTGATCTAAGTAATATAAATGTATTCAGTGTGTTGATTATCGTTTTTGTGAAGAAAATCCTGTTACAAGCTCATGTCACATGTAAATAGATTTTATATTAAAATATTTAGTTGTGGAAGGTTTGGAAATTTTAAAGAAAATATTCTAGCAAGTTTAGTTGAGAGAAAATATATGTAGGTTTAGTTGAAAGGATATTATATTATGTCATAAATATTTCTGAATAGCAAAAAAAAAACCAAATCAAAATACAAATAGTGCTATAATGACTGTTTTTACAAAGCAATCAATTTCTCTGTTCCTGGGAGAGCTAGTTTGACCAAATAATCAAAATCATGTATCGATAAAAATCACCTCCCCTTTGATACCTTGAATGAGTTTTGCACACAATCTACGAGATGAATTAAAATTGATGAAAGGGTTTCCTCCCAACATCTAAAAATTGAGTGACACTGCACACTTCAAGCAGAAGAAAACACACACAAGTAAACTTCAAAATAATAATCAAAAAACGTACAAAAAACCGAAAAGATGAAGATCTGAAACATAATGCTTATTAACTTCGTGCTATGACGAATGATGGTTTTGATTAAAAAAAGAGATTACCAACACGAAACTTCATGATCAGCCCGCCATGCCACTTTCTGGAGCACGAGGCAAATAGTATGCGGGCCGAAAAAACGGCCCGTCATATTTTGTGATGAATATATTAGCAACAAATTAATTTATGCGGGAATAATTAAATAAAAAAGCGCTTTTAGTGCTTATATTTATCGCTATGATACTAAAGCAATTTTATTCGAACAGTACTTATTATCGCTAAATTTGTCAATGTTAGCGATAAATTTAGCGCTACTTCTCGCTTGTAGTGATTTTCCCTTGAATCATCACATATATTGAAGATGCAATGCAAAGGTTCCCCATGATTAAAAATATCTAACGTCAATACAGAAAAAAAAACACTCTTCACTCTTTTAATTAAAAATCTCTAGGTATTCCGGCTAAAGCATTATGAACAGAAAAGCTTTTTAATCAGAAACACATCAAAATATTCGTAATAAATCTTTCACGATACGATGTATGCAGTAGTAAAAATAAATTATGCGTACAGGTAAACAACAAAAAGATTAAAATGGATGTAACTGTTCATCCACACCTCAATGTAAATAAAAGCCAAACGCGAAAGTCGTAAAAGTGTCGAAATGTGAATTAAAGGGGAAGTCTACTAAAAAATGAAATAACAGATTTTGTGTTTTATCTGTACTCAAACATAAGAAGAACAAAAAAAATACATATTCAGTGTTCGTTTACTCTCCAAAACATTTAAATTTCCCGCCATCAGGCTCTTGATTTACTACAGAAAATACAAGTAGCAAAAGTTTTCAAGAGAACTGGGTCCAAGTACACTGTATGATGTCACGTCGTGCAAGAAACAAATCTCGCATGCGAAGAAGCAAAAAAATATCTTTTTCGTAAAAGTTTATTATAAGTTCTTGTGAAATTATGGTTAGCTGTTCAGCTATAGATTGTAAGAATCGGCCCAAGCGAAAGGAAAAAGAAATTAGTTTCCATCGAATTCCATCTAAACAACACAAAGATATTCGAAAGCAATGGCTGCATAACATACGATGTGACGGAACACTTCCCAAAGACTGTAGTTTTTACATCTGTTCAGATCACTTTGAAGAGCATTGCTTTGTACGTGACTTGCAGGGTATGAACACACCATATTTACAAACTTGCTTTAGATATTGTATGTCATTCCCACTATAAAGGATGATGAATACTGTAAAGTGCTTTTATTATCTTTCTACCGTGTACGACTATTTTCAAAACAATTTCTGTATTCTACAACGATTGCAAAGAAATTGATTTCGAATGAAACATGTGCACCAGGTGAATATCAAAAAAAGAAAACTGGGGGAGTTACTAGAGATATTGTAAAACCTGGTTCTTACACATTTCAATTTTATACTGTTTTTCAATCTTTCTTTCTTTTTTCGTGATTGGCTGAACTTTTGGGAATCAAGAGAAACCGCCGTCTTAAGGAAGACGCTGTGCCCACACTATTTACTTTCTCTTCTGAGAAAAAACGCCGCCAATCTTCAGAAAACTTGATATCATTCACGACTAACTCGTTTTTTTCTCCAACGTCTTGCCCCCTTATTCGTTAATAGCTGCCATGGCTGTTTCCAAAACGCGCTGTTCAATGCAGATCGTATGAAAACCAGGCGCTTTGGTTATGCACTTAATTCCTAAAGAAGAAGCACACATTTACCCTCGTTTATGAATATGGATTGGAATAATTCTTTTCATTCAGATGAATAACTTTTCGAAGATCACATTTTCGTTCTCCATCGTTACTACTATTTCAAAGACGCTTAGTTTATTATTTGAAGTCAAAGGGAAAATGACCAATGATGGAGCATTTTTCATAGCATCGTAATTGACAAATCTGTGATGCGTGAAAGCGAGAGAAATACAGTGACGTATCCAGCGTTTTTTTGGGCAGATCGGTTAAATCTTGGAGTTCTCTTTCTCCCTTTTTCGGCCACCATGGTTGGCGGAAATTTTTAAAACTTGAGCCTCCAGATGCTCTAAAAATGCATTCATTGCCTGTGCCTGTTGTTAGATTTCTTTATCAAACATTTTCTAAATTACGTAAAATGAATAACGAAACACTCTTCTCCGAAGATGTTTAAAAAAATCTTCAAATAAAATGTTTCATGATGCAGTAAAAGATGCAGCATGAATCACACAATTCACAGTCGGACGTGACCTTACAAAAATTTTGTATTTGTTTTAATTTATTCTTCTGCACGTGCCATGCAGCAGGTATAGAATATTAGATTTCCAGATCTATACGTGCTTGCGCTAGTATTGTGACTACGTCCAGTGGTTTTTGGTCGGCCCATAACGAAACCTCGTTTTCAATTGCGTTACTATGACAACCGAATCTCTTGTGCTCAATCATTATCACAATTGTTACATTTATTGCACATTACTGAAATGAGTCCCGTGACATTTCGTTACAATATTAACCAATATAATTTTCGCTAACTCGAAATACTCTGATAACAGAGGCTATTGAAACAGTAAACTATGAAAATGTCACCGTCGAAACAAAGTATCATAAGAAACTTTTTTTATTAAATCTTGATTAGTACTGGAAGTTTACTATAACACCTCCTCATTAGGTTGTTAGTATATTATGGTGTCAAAGTTAAAGTTTTTTATAGTTTTGCGCATCCGGCGTACCGTTTTGCCGAGCACAATGATGAGAACGATGATGAAACCAAGCACAGCGCTGAGAACTAAAGATTCTTTTATCTTGTTATGTGGTGCTTCTTCAATGTTAGATTTATGATCATAAGATCACAAAAAATGAGTTCATTGCTTTTCATGAAGAAGGAAAATTTTTGATATTCATGATAAGTGACGAACTTATAAAAATGCGTTCTTTGCCGAATTATAAGCGACGAAGTTATTCTTCCCCACTGAACGAACAATTTCTAAAAAGTAAGCGACAAACGTATTTTGCTTCAGTGGGAACTAAGTTTCAGAAAATATATTAACATTTGTGATCAGAGTTTTGACAATGGAATTTGGCATAGTTTGATAGGTAGGGAGAACGTGAATTTTAGGTTTCATGGATGCATCATCCTAGAAGTGCTAGCAATAGACATGTGCCTATAATTTGGATTTTGTTTTCAGAGGCATGACAAGTTATGATAAGCAGAACAGTTAGATTTTGTGGCGTTAAAAGTGATGCATTATTATTTAGCCATTTCAAACACGTATTTTATAGCTTAAAGTAGACCTGGCACAATTACGGTAACATTTCAGGCGCAATGACATTAATTGTTTGGAGTAATAAATTCCTTTACTGATATCTATTTTAGTTCGAGGTGAAAACATTTACATCGTTTATACAATAGCCATTCAATAATTTCCTTATTATCTGCTGTATGCCCAAACGTTTAATGTAACCATCGTTATTTCCTCTATAAATTGTGTAGCATGTATTGGTAGAAATAGGACAATACGTTATACATTACGCCCGACATCTTTCAGCATATGACATCAGCCCGGTTTGTCTGGATGTTTTTTCCCATGTGAACACAAGACAAAATTAGCCCGGTGAACCGAGCCAGCCGCTTTGCCGGGCTGATTTTATCCATGTGAACACCCCCTAAGAAATAGAAAGAAAAATGCTTGTCTTCCGTTTCTTTTACAGATTTATCGCATTTTGTTCAAAGTTCTAATTACCACCGGGCACTTACTAATTTCTGAGTCAGTGTTATGTCACTCTAATAAGAGAGAGGCACTTATTGAAGATGGGCATTAATTAGAGAGAGTGATTAGAGCAAATTTAAGTAAAAACTGTTTATGACATGTCTACATAAAAAGCAAGTTTTAGCAATAAGAGTTTATATATGTCTACATAAAAAGCAAGTTTTAGCAATAACAGTTTATCACGTGTCTACATAAAAAGCAAATTTTAGCAATAAGAGTTTATTGCATGTTCACACAAAGGGTAAATTTTACTAATAACAAATCATAGATTTTGAAATGTCAACGCATTAAAAGTGACACTATTCAAAGTTCTATTCAAAGGCCCATTTCCATTCAACGCTTATACCGGCGTGGACGTAGATTTTTCCGAGCTGCCAAACAGCTGCAAATAGAAATCAAAAGACACGATTGGCTGAAATTATCAGCGGACATCGGTGGGCTTAAAAAAAGTTAAAATTTTTTAACTTTATTAGAGAATTTCAGAGGCATTACCATTTTATCAAACTGCTGTTTGTAGTTGACTTCTACTGATAAGGGAAATAAAGCATAAGCTGACCAGAACTAAGAATGCAGCTGATTCAATCACATGCATTTCCATGTTCAGCCATTGTTGATTTGCTTCAATGTTTTTAGTGGATCACGTTTTGAGTGTATTTATGAAAAGGTTCAACTCATCCCACACTGCAGACGGCTAAAAT
Organism: Turritopsis dohrnii; assembly: GCA_027922465.2. Taxonomy (NCBI): domain Eukaryota; kingdom Metazoa; phylum Cnidaria; class Hydrozoa; order Anthoathecata; family Oceaniidae; genus Turritopsis; species Turritopsis dohrnii. Next base: position 17,200 of record BQMF02000765.1, on the reverse strand, counting down.
TTGTCGAAGCGAACTTTTATTGGGCAATCGATTTTTCCATCAACGAATATCTACCGGTTGAGGTCACCATTTAAAATAATATTTATTGTTTTCACCAGAACATCTTCGTGTAACTGTAACATCAGTTTGTTCTATATCTTGATTTTTTCACCTTATTCATAGAACCTTAAAATCGAAATACTGCTTTTTATGTGGACACGTAATTTGTTCGATGTATAAATCCTGCAATAAGATCTAATTAATGTTTTTGGAAACCGAAAAGAGGCCAATTGAGTGGCTTATGAAGTGTAGTGTGTATTACGTTATTACGTTGTAATACGTTATACATTACGTTCAAATGCATTACTGCTATTATCACGTGTCTGCAATTAGCGCAAATTTTAGCAATAACAGTTTATCGCATGTCTACATATAGCGCAAATTTTAGCATTACAAGTTTAACACATGTCTATATATATTTTTGCAGCAATAGTGATTGCAGATTTCAAAATTTCGACTTAAAAGGTAAATTTTAGGGATAGTAGGGAGACATTATTAGCTGAACAAGCAAGTGTGTATATTGTGTTCAGAGTAAAAGTGATAAAAAAAAATACTTCATGTAAATACGGTAGCATCTGAGATAATGATTGGAGCTAATCATAAGGTTTGATTTGGTATAAAATGAAATATTTGTGTAAAAGATATTTAGCTAACACGAAACTCTTCCTGTAAAAACGCAACATCAAATTTTGAGTTCCTTTACTTTACTTTGGTTTTATTCTGAAAGTTTTACGTTTATACTCAAATACCCCACATGTTTTCTGATAATTTCTCACGTTGTCCACCGAGAATTATCACATCTTATTATCACATTATGACATCTGGGGGAAATTGTCATTCTTTTTATCTCTTAAGAACTTGACTATGGGATTACTGTCATATTATTGCTGTTAACTTTAAACCAGTTGAAAGTGTGGATAAAAGTGTGGATAAAAGATATAAGTGCACTATTTCAATCTTCTTCAATTTTACTCTTTTGTGCGGACTATATATCATATGTCATCTTATTATTCATTTACTTTGGCTAAATTTTGTTGATAGAGTAGAATATAGCCACAACATACACGAAAATGCACAAAAGCTCTTGCAATAGACCTTTTTCGGAAAATACGTCACGGCAGATCTTGCCTCGCTTTCAACCCAAATAAAAGTGGCATTTGTGTTGATATCACGTTGCAAGATGTTTAATAAAAATTCAGTGAGACATCAAAAACTACACGTTTTATAGGTCGAAATCTTTACCTTTAGAATTATTCTAGCATTTAATTTCTATTGTATTATGTAACATATTTTAAAAAAAATTTTATTCTGCTGTACACTATTGACGTGATCATGGAGAGCGGTACGCCTCCGAAAGCTTGTCAGTCAAATAAACATGGAATTGTCGAAAAACGTGTAGTTTTTGATGTCTCACCGCATTTGTGTTATTTTTGAAAAGAAATGATACCAGAGAGGAAACCTTACAAGAACTTTTTTTATGATTCTTAATTACGTAAGTAATTGCAAAACCTTAGATTTTAAAACCTTAGAATTTCCGTAATTTCCGAAAAGGTCTAATTGATGTGAACATTTCATTTCATTTCATTTCGTTTGTCAATGATCCGTTTCTTCCTTATTTCAATGAAATAATGATGTTTGAAGTGGTCATTACACAAAGGACAACTTTTTGATGGCTCATTCACTGAAAACATACAATCAGTTTCATTACTATCGTTGATTTTATAGCTTTATAGCTTAAGTAAAAACGTGCTTTGGCAATCCCAAAATATTGTCCACATAAAGTGATATTTTGGTTTTATACACTGTCAACTTAAAATGCATTTAGCCATAGTGTATAAACTTTCGCAACCTTAACATACATTTAAACGCATTTTATAAATAGACCATTTTATGTGGACACTTACTGGAGTAAGCATTTACTACAATGTTGTTTTAATAGAGTGACCTTGGTGAAATTCAAAACCTTTATGGTATCATCTGAAATGTGTGTGGATTTCAAATTATTTTCGAAAATACATTGTCCACCTATAAGTCAAAATATGATATGTCAACCTAAACATACAAGAAGGCTTATATATATATATATATATATATTATAGAAAAAAAACACACAGAGTTTTCACAATATTTCGATTTATTAAAAATCTTTGTCAAGTGTGTCTAGCTTTACAAACCCATCCTTTATATAGTGTACAAAATGTTTAAAAACAATGAAATACCTAGAGTGTAATAAAAATGAAAACATATAATTGGAGAAAATTAGTAGTTAAAAAGAGTGTGTGAGTGTGTAAAATTGCGTATTGGTAAAGTGACAAAAAAAATGAATGGTCAATATGATATATACAATAAAAGCCATTAAAATAATCATAGTAATTTACAGGTTTCTTAAAAAAAAAAAAAAAAAAAAAAAAAAAAAAAAAAAAAAGGAAGAAAGTGATATATTTATATATAGCAGCAGTGGGAATTATAGCAACAGTGATACTTTAAGTTAAATTAAATAAAGTAAAATAATAATTGCACATTGACGTCGTTAGAATGGAACACATAATAAATACACTTAACACTCCCTCTACCAGAGCGATAAGAAACAAAAACACATAAATACCATATACATCAAAAACGAGAATATATTTAGGTTACTAACTAGCATAAATTGTCTAATAGTAAATGGGCCCTTACTCGCCAGGCTTTCGTGACCCATCGAGTCAAATCAATACTCGCAAAAATAACTCGATCGTAATTGGCCACAACGGGCAAGAAATGTAAATAGTAAAACTAAAGAAACGTAAATTATATTAAATTAATAACAAAAAAACGAATATAATATTGTACCCGAATTTATCCATAATCTATTGCCACATCGCGCTCATTGAGGCCATATGGGAGAAAAGTGTTTAATGTTTCCTGCCAAAAAGTTTCCCTACGCCTAATTGAGTTTAGATCCGTGGTCTTATCAATTAAAGTAAATTGCCAGTCCTCCAGACCATTATGGCCGTCCTGAGCAAAATGGGCGTGGAAAGATCTTTGCGGTACCTGTTTTCCATCAACGTGTCTCCGGAAACAGCTCTTGTAGTTATTAAATCTCAATCGAAACTTTGGACCCGTACTACCCACATATTGAATGCCGCACGTTTTGCAGGTGACCAAATATGTGACAAAGATAGAATTACAGTTGATATTTTCAGGTCTTATCGCAAACTCCTTTCCACTTTTATCCGAGAACTTGCTTGTCTCCTGTACAAACGCGCAAACTTCACAACGTTTTCCTCCACATCCTTTACTCTCACCTTTACCTGACTCTACTTTTGGCAATTTTGCACGAACAAGAATATCCTTAAGACTCTTACCCCTTTTAAACCCTACAATTGGGATGTTTTGGAAAACTTTGTGATGTTCACCATTGTGGGTTAATAAAATATGTATATTAGAAAGTATATATTTAAGTTTAGAATACGCAGGATGATACGTGATATTGAAAACAAGGTCAGGAGACTTTCTTTCCATAGGATTGCGGTACAAAAGGTCTGATCGGCTGAATTTTCGAGCCTTCAATATTTGTTCACGTACCATCCTGTCATTATAGCCCCTTTTGTTAAGCCAATCTTCTAGTTGGTTGCATCTATGATCAAAAAACTCTGGTTCGGAGCAAATCCGATTTAACCTTAAGGCTTGACTGTAAGGAATCGAGCGTTTAGAGTGATAGGCGTGACAAGATGATGCAAGCAAGTATTGATGAGTATCCGTTGGCTTAACAAAAAGGTCTGTGGCTAGCTTATTCCCCTGCCGAATGACTTTAACATCCAGAAAATCCACTGATTCTGCCGAATAATTTGCAGTAAATTTGATGGATGAGTGAAAGCTGTTAAGCTTATCAAGGAACTGCTTTAAACTCTCTTCCCCGTGTTCCCAAACCATAAAAATGTCATCTATGTAACGCCACCACACAAGTGGTTTAAGTGTACATAAATCAAGAAATTGCCTTTCAATTTTGTCCATAAAAATAATCGCGTAAGGTGGTGCCATTTTAGTCCCAATAGCAGTTCCTTGTATTTGCTTAAAAAACCTTTCATTGTGCTCAAAAACATTGTTCTTTAGCACAATTTCTGTGAGTTCAACCAAACTCTCTGTAGAAATATGTTTGTCCTGCCTGGCATCTAGAGCTTGCCTAACAGCTTGAAGTCCTTCCCCATGGGGTATATTCGGATACAGACCAACGACATCAATTGTACAAAGTAAATAATTTGAAGGTAAATCGTGTAGACCCTCTAGTTTCCGTAAAAAATCATTGGTGTCTTTTATATAAGATTTGACCTGCCTGGAAAGAGGTTTAAGATGATAATCAACAAACGCTGAAATATTTTCCGTAAAAAAACCAGAATTAGAGATAACGGGACGTCCAGGAACATTATGAAGCCTTTTATGGATTTTTGGTAACATGTAAAAACGGCCTAGCTTAGGATTTTCAACCAAAAAATAGTCCAACGTTTCTTTGGAGATATCTCCCCTAGAATTTATCTTGCTAAGACTCTGCTTAATGGTTTTTATAAGGGGGCTGATACAATCTCCAAAAATTTCTTCGTATGTGTTAATATCCCCAAGTTGCGAGCCGGCTTCCTGGAGGTAATCCTCCCTGTCCCAAACGACAACTGCCGAACCCTTATCAGCCTCCTTAATTATTATACTAGAATCGTCTTTTAAAGATTTCAAAGCCTGCCTTTCCTCTCTTGTTAAATTAGAATAACCGAGTTTAGTATCAATGGCTAAAATTTCCTCCTCCAGGCGACTCAGGTACATTTCAATCGCTGCATCTTTACCTTTAGGATTAAATTTAGACTTAGGTCGAAAAGGATTAAATGTACCAGAGCTCTCTTCGTTTCGAAAGTGCCATTTAAGTCTAAGTTATATATATATATATACACTGCATGTTGTGCAATTTATCATTTAAAAGAGTCAATCAGCTTCCAGTCAACTGCTATGGAGCTCTTAATTACTTCATCTTCCTCGTCAGTAGTGTCAGATGTATTTGGTGATATATTCTGTTTCACTGTTTTCCATCCTTATCATTTCCATATGATCGAGCGTAACTTGAGCATAATACAGGTCATATCACAATGCTCACGGTTTCTATCTTGGACCTCAGCACTGAAGTTATTGGGTTATGATGTATTACGAAAAGAAAGAAGATTATTCTTAGTCTCAAACAAGTTTTACTTTTATAAATTTGTTTTTTTGAATGAATTGACAAAGTTTTATCTGAAGGTTTGATACCTCTTTAAGGTATAATTGTTTTTCTTAATTTCTTATTTTAAATTCATTTTAGTCTGAGAGAATGAGCAAGCACATCAAAATAAGTGAGCTTCGTAAAACTTTGGAAGAACTGAAAATGGAAATAGATGAAATATTTCACAGGAAGGTAGAAATTCTTATATATATTAGGTTTTTCTTGCAAATTTTACAGTTGTTATAAATATGATGATACCTCTAAAATGTCTTATTGATAATAGAAAATGACCTTCAGACATGAAGCCTATGCAAAAAGCAAAAAAAGACAAAGGTGTTAAAAATATTTTCCACTTGAACTCTTTATACTTTAATAACATTAGTTTAATTGTTGTTTATATTTGCTATGTTTTCTATATTTATTTAGAATCACTTGACTTAATGGCCGGATATTCAGATTCTCCAGAGGATATTGTTGATGAGACAATAACTTTTTTAAAAGAGAGATATTTCATAAATAAAAAATAAAAATAAACAGCAAGGTTATCCTTCAATATCTAATGTTTCCATTTTATGGCATCAATCACTGTAATAAATTACATTGTAGTGAAAGTAATATCACTGTTTCTGTTATATCCAGGGTTTAGATTACTTGTTGCGTGTCGTGTTGCCAGAAGTATTGAAGCTTCTTCTTTCTAAAATACATGCAACTACAGATAGTGAACTTGTAAGTGATTAATGGGACATGAAAGTTGTTTTTGTGATGTAGATTGTTAGATTAGTTCTTCACATCTATTTCAGATTGAAAATTTGCTACCGTATGGAGATGATTCTTCCAATAGTAGTGATGAAGATCTCCCCCTTTATCAGGTAAAGGTGAAATTTCAATGATTGCATTTGGTCCCATCACCATTTTTAATGATTTTAATAAAATATAAAATTTAAAGTTGATAACCATTATTGTTACTAACACTTTGTTTTAGATCAATATTCCTAAATATTGTTTCGGAACGACAGCTGATGACGTCCAGTTCTCTATAGTGGAAAAGTAAGAAAACAATAATTAATTTTGTGAACAAGTGACAGCTTCGATACACTAACATTCAATTGATATTAATATGTATAAATTTGCTGTAAAATTTTCCGTGAACTGTCAATTCCCATTGAAATTGAAGGAGGGTGTTCTAGGTATTCTTGTCTTCTTTATGTTTGCAGTTACATGGTATTTTTGAAAAATCCTGTAAAAAAGACTGACAGCAAATTACTCTCCTTTTCTTCATAGCCCTGAAGAACTACCAATTGCTTTTGTAAATGAGAAGAATAATAATGCCAACAAACAAACTGGTTGTGAACTATCCAATCAAGATCTGTCGCAGAATGTAAATGAGGCTTTGAGATATCAAAAGTTGTAAGGAAATGTAATTTTTTATACTTTCAATGTCTCAGATTTTGAATGAATTGTAATTCTTTTGTCACTATTATTATTATTATTATTATTATTATTATTATTATTATTATTAGAATATTCATTTATAAAATTCAGATAGCCTGGCATCATTTTGGAAAATCAAACGGTAGCTAAATTCCATACGAAATCTGTCCATTTTAAAGCTATTTGAGAAGCATTTGAAGACTGTGGTAGGTTTCGCATACTAGGTATGCATATGATTCTATAAATTACAAATTATTTAATCATACTTAATCTAAAATTTATAAGCAATATATAGGCAACATATTAGCAACGTATAAGCAACATATTAGCAACTTATTAGCAAATATTTTATAATTGGCGAACGAATTTTCGGTGACCGAGTTAGTAAGCAATATTATTTTATTCGGACACGGTTTCATAACGCACACGTTATGCAATGAAAAGACATGTACGACCGTTGTGACGTTCTTGCAACTTTATTTCATTAAAATATTGCGGTTCTGAAATCATTTAATTATCGCTAAAACGACGAAAATAATGGTGAAAGCTTAAGAACGGAGAAGGAACTCCTTGAAAGGGTAAAGTAAAATTTTACGCAAAGGAATTTGAAGATTTATTGAAATAAAACATCTATATGTAGAATGTCTGTCATTCATGCGGGAGAGATGCATATTGACAACACAAAATGTCGATGCCAGCAAAAAAATGGATTTTCACTTTATTTGTACTAATTGGATGAAATCGTCTCCGATTGAACCTCGGAAAAATTGTGTTTAATGCATTGTGTTTTTAATCAGTGGCAAAGCTAACCACAAACGTAAGGCTCCCGAAGGAAACATTCCCTATATTTCCAAACCAACCAAAGCATCCGATTTGATGCTTTCGTTACAATTATGTAGTAACTTGCATCTGCAAATTTCACATCCACCTTAGCACTGTAGCAGATTTTGAGATTCCTATGTGAACATGTGGACACCATAAAAAGGTTGCAAAAAGATTTGAAATTGACAAACTTAGGGGGTGTTTATATGGGAGATATCAGCCCGGTTTCACCCCGCTTACTGAGATCTCGGCTGACTCGTGACTTTCACTTAGAAATAAAAGTGCGTTTATATGAGAACAAATCAGCCCGGCAAACCGAGATCTCGGTTTACCGGGCTGAGATTTCCCATGTAAACACATTTTATCATTCAGCATGGCAAAACGGACTGAATTTTACATAATATGCGCATGCGCATTTTACACTTTTTAGTTTTCTTAATTTTCAAGATGGCGAATAGAAGAAAGGGAAACAAAGTTTAATGGCAATTACATGTGTGCCATTTTGAATTTCTACCCGGTAAGACAATCAAAACGAAACCACGTGGTTACATCTGGCCCTGTTTGCCGGGCTGAATTTTCCTCATATAAACAGAAAAAAAAGTTGTCTCGACAAACCGAGGCCCCCGTTTAACCGGGCTGAAACCGGGCTGATTTTTCTTATATAAACACCCCCTTAGATAGTTATCAAAGCTCACATATTACAGAAAAATTGGGAATAATTGGGAAAAATAAGAATTCGGATAAAATTTCTTTTTGCACGATAGGTGAGAATAAAGAATGAAAGAAAAAAAACATTCAAATTTTCAAAAACGACTAAATACAGACCCGATGATCTAATATCAAACTTTCAAGACGTAGACTGACTGGTCACCCGTCTTAAATGCATCGTGCCCGAATATTGCGTGGAGTTACATGAAAATGATCTTAAATGATCTTAAATGACGCCTGACGCAGTTGCTCCAGTGAAAAAGAAACGGATTAGAGGCAAGCCGACATATTGGATATCTAACATAATAAAACGACATAAGGGTGAGCGCAACAAGCTATACATTAAATCGTTGAAAACCGAATGTGAAGCTGATGTATCTGCCTATAAAAGTAAAAGAAACCAGGTCAACAATATGCTGAAAAGAGCGAGGGGAGACTATCATCGTGTATTGTTGACGGAAAATGCATCTAACCCCGACGGGTTTTGGAAATGTATAAAACAAATCTACCCTTTCAAAATAAATAAACAGCCACCATCTAAATCGATGATTATTAACGACATTCCATGCTCTGATAGCAAAAGAATAGCCTACGGTTTCTGTTCATATATTTCCTATCAGTTGTTCATTGTCTCAAAACGAAAAATATGCCCTTACGTGATTTGATATGGAACTTGAAACCGAAAATCAATCGCAGAATCCGAAAATGTTTTAAATTTAGTGGTAAATTTAGTGGTACCTAGGGATCGAAATTGACAGTACCCTAAACCTGAACTCACACGTTGAGAAAAGCTATCGCAAATGCGGTGGACGAATGAAGCTGTTATGTAAACTGCGATGCTATCTAGATACTGCATCATCGAAGCTATTGTATCAGTTGATGATCCAGACCGACTGTGGAGTCCTACTACTTGACTTGACCAAATCGCATCTTCATCAGCTGAAATCACTTCATAACCGCGCTATCAAAGTAATCGGTGAAGAGTACAGATCGACGCCATTATTATCCACTGAGAATTTAAACCAAATAAGGGGCTGCATGTTGGTGTGTAAATTTCTGAATGGTGACAGCTGTGAGAACTTTAATGATTATTTCTCGATAATTCAGCATCGAACTGTCACTCGAAACAATGATTTTGTACTGCGCCTCCCACGTGTGAGAACAGAATAGGCACGTAAATCTTTTTACTTTACTGGCGCTAGGATTTATAATGAACTGCCAAAGGAAAGATGAGTCTCCTGCTAAGTTCAAAAAGCTACTTAAGGAACATTTCGGTGTTTCTTTTGTGCCAATTTGAGCTCAGCACTGATGATACACGGGTCATTATGGTCTTAATTTGGCTTTTTTCGATATACTTAGCTTGTTTGTTTGCTTTTTTTCCAACATAACCAATCTTCGCGAGTCTCGTTCCTCCGTTTTATTTGATCCGTATCTCCTTTTCATATCTTATTTACTTTTTTTGTTGTTGTTGTTGCAACAGGACACACATTCATAGCAGTTATAAGTGAAGTGTATTTATCCTGTATAAACTTTGTTTGAAAAAAAAATCAAATCAAATCAAATGTCTTAAAAGTTGATTCTTTCCAGAATCAAACGATTTCGAGCCTTTGCGCACTATTAATCTAAAACTGTAATGAAAATGACATTTTTCTAATGATGGTAAACTTTCTTTCAATAAATAAGATATATGGAGTCCTTCTTAATCACCAAAACTAACTTTTTTCTCAGGTTCGAGTTAACGAGCGTTTTTTCGGCCTAGTGGCCGAAAAAATTGTTCGAGTTAACGAAATGTTCGAACGGAGTTCGAATTAAGCGACACAAAATATAAGACTTTATTAGACCAAACTTCCATTACTTATTATTCCGGGTTGTTTTTGCTATCTCGTGCTCTCGAAATACTGTTGCATTTGACTTGTTCTTGTTGGTACCCAATATCTAAACAGTTTGTCTGCCCACATGTCCAAATACCACCCACTTTGTTATATAACCGCGCTCATGCCTCCCTGCTTTTCGTTCGATATCGGAAAAACTTTGTTCGATATCGGCTATATGCATGGTTCACACTCCATTTAAATTCAGCAAAGCAAGACAGTTAGTAGGTTTTTTGCTGTGTTTGCATCGTAACGATTTCCACAACCGCAGTTTCTTGGCAAGTTTTCGAGTGAAACCACTTAGGGTATTTGGAGAACATTAGTAAAATCCTCTTTGCACAAATTTAAATTTTGCTTGCTTCTTGAAGATGATATTAAGCCACGCACTGGAGAACATGTTCTTCAGATAGTAAGGCGCATTTTACGGTGCTCGTTGTTCATCGCACAGCCTTGTTGTTGAAGGGTCTACCTCGTCTATCAATTTTATGATTGAAGTTTGGTTGATTGTTGATCCAACAAAAATTTGTCAAAAAAGGTATGCCTACCTTTCCCTCACTTGGTGATTCTTACAAAATTTCACACACGCTATTCAATAAAGGAATAATTAATCCGAACAAAGTTGGAAAGTATTGTTTGTAGTAAGTTCATTGATGGGCGTTAGGTACATTCGGACATTCGATAGACCCATCGATTGTTTGCAGAAAGTATGTAGATGTCGGCCTGTATCTTTCGTGTACGTAGCATAAGCCGCTTGAAGTTGTGACTTTCTGACATAACATAGCTCATAGTACAGCGATGCATCCGTTTACTAATTCGATGCAATACAAATTACTCTAAAAATACCTTGTATCCTTACTATCTATAGCCTGTGCAAGATGTACTCTAAATTTGGTCTAAAGTACTTGAACCCCCATAATTCGAAAATTCATGTAATCTGAACAAATTCAAATTATATGAGTTCAACTGTATTCTTCTTCGTAACCTTGGCAACCAATAACTGACCCCAGGTGGCTTTTTTCCTCCTTCATTGTGTTTATCGAGTTATTGAAGATGTTTTCGGCTTCTTTGAGCAAATGCAGCTTTGACTACAGTAAACTCTCTCTCAACTGTCTCTCTCACACACACTCAAGGGACCGAAAAACTCGTTTGATTTATGGAAAGTTCGAATAGCGGAGGTTCATTAACAAAGAAATGATAGGTGAAGGCATCATGAAATTCGTTCGAATTAGAGAAAGTTTGAATTATGGAGGTTCAAATTATAGAGATTCGACTGTATTTAGCATTTTGTTTTGTAAGATTTCGTACCATATTTTCAAATGGTATAGGCTGCCAACTGCCAACACTGCATCAAACCAAAGTCGCTTAACACTTGGAATTCAATCTCGTCAATTCTCGTCAATTATCATGTTTATTGAGTATCACTGCAGCGACAAATGATCTCCTTGTATTCATCCTTCATTTCTATGGAGCGCCATCCTGAAAAAAACATACTTTCGATAGGACAGCACACAATTCAATGGGATAGCACGATATGTACATGACTAAAAACTAACTCAAAAAAACTCCTACATTGACTGACGTCGCAGCACTGTTTTGACATCTTAGTGTATTGCTTTCTCCAACCCATTTGCACGCTTCATCGACAATAAACATGACTACTAATGAGTGTACTCAGTTGCTGCATGGTCCAGGGCCGTCGGAGCCGGGGTAGGGGGGTAGGGGGCAGAGGGGCCCTTTTCCCATTTTGTGATGAAGGCTTTTTCGACAGGAAAGTTTTTTTTCTGAAAGTTTATACTCAAATAGGGAACCTCCACTGTGATAACCGGCACTTAAGAAGCCTAATAATAACCTTAATTTTAAGCAATCTGTGGTTCTGGTGAAGGCCCAAAATTGCAAAGTTTCTCCGACCCCACTTAGTAGGCTTGCAACGCCTCCCTAAGACCCCCAGCTGAAAACGGGATTTTTACTTCGTGAAAATGGGTTGTGCCTTTTGGACACTTTGTCCCTCTAAAGTTAAAGACCTTCAGATGGCCCTGTGGTCTCAGGATTGTTTTGGTAGGATTTAAGAAAGCTCTTCAATTTTCATTTTCACTTTTGAGAGACGGATTTGTGATGGGCTAGACACGAATCCCAAGTAACTAAGCAGAAGAATCCAAAAAATGGTCGCTTTGCTTTCCCGGATTTCACTTTACTGTGACATTTATGCTTACCCAATGATATAACAACTTAATCGAACTACTAACTTCTTGAGACCACACAAAGATAACGGACCTGATCAATCTGACAGCGTTGTTATGCACCTAATCAGGGAAAATTTCGTCGGGGAAAAGTGACAAAATTATTTGAATGTGACGAAAATTTTTCCCGACGAAAATATTCTTCAACAACATATTTTACCCGACAAAAAAATGTTTCTCCATGAATTGCTGATTTCAAAAATGCTGTAATGCAGTATGAGGTATTTATACGGATCACCATGTATATTTTTTATCAAGCAAGAAGGTGGAAAAGTTAAGGGAAAATCTCTTAAATACAAAGCCTCTCGAATCTCTTGATGGTTTAGAGGTTCCACTTTTGCTCAAGTTAAAGTGTGATAGGAAGTGGGTTCGATGCCATGAACAATTTCTACTCGTATATTTTGCTGGGAATCTTGATGACGAGGATGACGAGGATGAAAGTGAAAAAGATTTTGTGCATAACACAAAATTCAATAAGCAACAAGTTTTTCGGAGCAGATGCTTTTCGATTTTTATTTAAATCATTTTCGATCAGCAGATTTAGATATAGTCGATATCGAAGGAGGAGAAATCAGAACGAGGGAAAAAGTGAACGTGATCAGACGGGAATGAATTCATCAGTAGAAAAACCTGTGATTATTAGCGATTCTGAAGCGAATAAAAATGTTTATCATTAAATATAGCCTTAAAAATGATACTTTCTTTTAATCTTGGGGAAAATTTTCGTCTAGAGGAAAAGTGAAAATATTCCCTAGCAAAAAATTTTCCCCGACGAAATTTTGCCCCATCAGGTACCTCAGTCAATCTGTTATCAAAGTTTTTATTGATAACTTGCAATCAGCTTCGTGTAACCGGAGCAGCATGGACTTAGATTTGACATTCCCCTATTTCATATTGTTTGGTCACCCCACAAGACAATTATCGTGTTACTTCATCAAAAGTGTGTGTTGCCCCAATACAAAGTTTTGACATTCCCCCAGCCCCATTCACCCCGAAACTATTTTTTCCGTTGTGGCACTCCATACATCTCTATACCTCCGAGTATATGGAGACCTGTCGGTTGATGATAAGGTTTTAGAATGTAAGGAGCTGTGGATGGGCAATTTTGTGTAGTGCTGTGTATCTATCCACGAGTAAAGACATTAATAAGTATCGGTTATTTCGTGCTGATTGATGTCGTGCATGAAATGAATTGAAGCCGGGTATTACTGACATTTCCCTTATCATCAAGGTTTCGAATATGAAATACAAATGTTTTTTACATATCGTTCTTTCTTCAAACAAAATGAATTAAACGTATACTACATGCCTAAAGCAAGATTACGGATTTATGACCCAACTATTTTCGCATGCTCTTCTAACTCTAAGTATGATTTTCTACCGTACAGGAATTTCGGACGTCAAGCTGCTAATATCTATACGCTGTGAATCGCAAATGCAGAGATTTAATTGGTTGTTTCTATGGAGAAGAAGTAGAATTTGATCCAGCTTTTCAATGGGCGATAATAACCTCTTCACTTTAACAGTAATATTGCGCCTATTGAACTGCTATAGACACCGCATTTCCAGCCATAAATGGAAGCTGCAGGTTAGATGTCATAGTTGGAACGCGACAAAACAGTACTAAAAGGAGTTCTTCAATACTTTGGAAAAACATAAACAAAACTTGTTTTTCTTGAATTACCATAAATTTTAATTTCAAAAATAGCAAAACAAAATATGCAGAAAAATTTTTAAGGTGGAAGTACCCCCCAAAATAGTGAATTTTTGAAAAAAATAATTAAATCATTCTTAGATGCTAAAAATATCGAGAAATCCAATGGGATCATCAAAATTGCCTAAAGATAATTACAATATGGGGAAAAAAAGGCCTTTTCTTAGTTCAACTAGCTAAATGTCTCCTTAGCAACGCCCCTAGCAACAGATTTTATCCAAGAATCAGAGGCTTTTTTGAAGGAGTTTCGCTCAATAAATGAATAAATCGAGGAGAGCGACAAATCTATTATGTTTTCCACAAATTTCGTGTCTTGTTAGCATGATTTTTTAGCTGTTGTAGTTTTGAAAACCGTTACACAGTGGAAAGAAGTATTTTGCATTGTCAAGTTATTTGTATACAAAATCTTGATCTTGTATTATATATAGTATATCAAATCATCAGTTTAGTTATGGGAAAGGTTGATAGAATCAAGCAAAGGACAAAATCTTCCAGAAAACGCAGGTTTCATGGAAATCAGCATACTGTTAAAAAAGTCCAAAACATCATCATGACTCAACAACAACATATGACTCCGCCTTCAAATCTTCTTTCAGAAAATGGTTGTAGTGCAGCAAACACTTCAAGATCTTTCCAGAAAGTACAAAATATTGACACTTACACTCCAAAGAAATCAGATCAACGAGCAACAGGGTACAGAATTATAGACATGGAAATATTGAGTCGTAGTGTGGAATCATTGTGCTGCCCCATGTGTTACACAGACTGCACGTTAACGTTGAAGGAAATATATTCAGAAAAGAAAGGTTTTGCTTCAAAACTGATGTGCAGAAGTAGCCACTGCAATTACAGAAAAGAGTTTTTGACATCCAATGAGTGTGGCCAAACATATGACATTAATCGCCGCATTATTTACAGCATGAGATCCATTGGGCAAGGGTACAATGGCCTTGAAAAATTTTCAGCATTGATGAATTTACCAAGCCCAATGAGTAAAAAGAATTATAATGCATCTGTAAAAGTCATTACTGACGCTGTAACCAGTGTTGCTAAAAAACAATGCTAGAGGCAGCTATGGAAGTAAAAGGTGGTTATGCAAGTATTGTTGATACAGGTGTTTCAACCGATGGAACATGGCAGCGTCGTGGGTACAGCTCTTTTAATGGCGTTGTTGCGAGTTTGTCAATGTTGAATGGTAAAGTTCTGGATGTTGAACCCATGAGCAGGTATTGTAAACAATGCAAAGGGCATGAAGACATGAGGACCGAAAATCCAGAGCAATTCCGAAACTGGTATAAAAACCACGGATGCAGTTTAAACTGTGCCGGTTCAGCTGGGAGTATGGAAGTCACCGGTGCAAAGAGAATATTCAAGCGTTCAGTTGAGCAAAATGGCTTGCGATATGTTCAATTTTACGGAGATGGTGACAGTAAAAGCTTCTCTGCCGTAAAAAACATTTATCCAGGTATTGAAGTTGAAAAATTGGAATGTGTCGGGCATGTACAGAAGCGAGTTGGTACACGCCTTCGAACACTGAAAAAGAATGTGAAAAATCTTGGTGGTCGCGTAAAACTGACGAATAATACCATAGACAAACTCCAAAATTATTATGGGATAGCTATTAGAAGCAATAAAAATGATTTATTGGGCATGAAGAAAGCTATTCATGCTACACTTTTTCATGTTGCATCTTCAAAAGAAAACAACTGGCATACCCACTGCCCAACTGGAAAAGACAGTTGGTGTAAATTCAATCGGGATAAGGCAACTGGAAAATCGACTTTTCAACCAGGCTCAGGGCTACCTCTTTCAGTTATAAACATCTTAAGCCCATTTATGATGATCTAAGCCAAGATTCATTGTTGCGCAAGTGCCTCCATGGCCAAACGCAAAACCACAACGAGAGTTTCAATGCAATGATATGGGACCGACTGCCGAAAACAAAATATGTCAGCTTGAACCAGTTGAAATTCGGAACATATGATGCTGTGGCCAATTTCAATATTGGCAGAAAGAGTTCAATTCAAATTTATGAAAAGCTGGGAATGACACCTGGTCGATACACCACAAAGTTATGCCAAAAACTAAATCGCAAACGCATTTACTTTGCAGAATATAAAAACAAGGAAACTTCAAAGAAGCGTCGAAAAGTCCTACGGGGTATGTCGAAAACATCTGGTGATAAAAATGAGGAAGTAGAAGGGACAGTGTATGCAGCTGGAGCATTTTAGAATGTTTTTATAAAGAATTTCATTGATATTAATGATTTTCTATAACAATTTACTATGTTTTTACTTTTGACAGCGTTTTTTGAAAAACAAGATGTTCCAAAGCCCCGTCCATTATTACTTCAGAACCGTTTCATATTTTGGCATGAAATTTTCACACATTGTTTAGTTCTATATAAACTGTGATATGTGCCTCCAGGTTTTTAAGAAAGTTATGGAAACATGTCTTTTGCCTGGATAAAGTTATTGAAATATGTCGAAAACAGCTAGCTCAAAGTGATCTTGCCACCTGTTATACTAGCTTGATATGTAGTGTCTTATTGTTGGTTTAAATCATAGTTCTATTTGTTAAGATAAATCTGAGAAAGCCTGAAGCAAACACTGCCTTTCATTGTTGAGATATTTTGGCCAGGGCAAGTATCACTTTTCTGTGATTTTCTGTGATTTTTCAAGGTTACCATAGCAACGGGATGCCATTATGAATTTTTTTTATTTTGGATATTAGATTTAGTTGTATACTTTCATGTAATGACATTATTTATCCCTGTGTAATGATTTTTATATTTTGGGGGATCTTACCCAAACAAAACAAGGAATAAAGAACAAGCGACCTCCACGTATATTTAACAAAAGTCACTGACGACAATTCGGAAAACATCACTTTTATCTCCCAAGTTAATTTCATAAGGTGATTCAAAAAGTGGATAGAAAATGAAGAATGAAACTTTAAATGAAACTGAAGAAATAGAACAAAAGAAAACAATAAGAAATAACGCCCAAAGAATCAAAATAACGCCCTGAACCAACAGCAGCTCACGAAATCTATTCGTCATCAGTCATCTCTCATCAGTCTCTTCATCGCTAGCCTTTTCTCCCCTCTGAAATATATATTCATAATATTTAGTGAAAGTAATGTTGGCAACTATCAT